>BOSO01011189.1:0-61838 GCA_018403395.1 Gorsachius goisagi | reverse complement strand
CCGCCTGGACGAAGTCCTGTGTAACATGCTCTAAGTGGCCCTGCTCTAGCAGGGGGGTTGGACTAGATGATCTCCTGAGGTCCCTTCCAACCCTTGTGATTCTGTGATTCTGTGCAGTTTTGTCTAGCATGTAATGAGGCCAGCTTCATCCTAAATTTCTCGGTATATGAAACAGGGAGTTCATATTACTATTTTAACTAGTGGTATATCACACAAAAATGATCCCGTGACCCTGTTCACTGGTGTAATAGGACAGTAATGCAGCTACAGCTTTTTGGACTCCTTATGGGATGTGCATTGCATGAGGATAGCTGCCTGACTCAAACTGGGTGACACCAAGGCTGGTCTAAGGAGAACAAGCTCTCCTGGGCATGGGTGAAGTTTGAGTCCAGGGTAAGGTAGTGCCTAGCCACAACGCATACTTACAGGGTTAGGGGTAGGATCATTATCTGGGGGGAGAAAGAGGTAGATGCAGGTCTCTCAGGCAGCTCTGGAGAGCATCCTATGCACCAGACTGTCTGATCTTGGGGTGGGGCTTCCTAAATCTTGTTTCTTGTGGGTCTTTCACTTTATATAAAAAAATTAGTTCTCCTTTGGGCCAGCAACAGCTATAATGTACTAGGGGTTATGAGTCTCAGGGTTGGTGGATGAGGTGACTAGTGTCTGCTTCAATAAACGTGTACTCATTTTAAATTCTAGAACTCCTTCAGCAGCAGACACAAAGCGAGGTCTATGCCTCCACATCATACAGTTTGCACTCTCCATAGTGGCGGAACACTTGAACATAGGGGAATCTCAACCAGATCTCCCAGTGTCTGATGTTGCACCGGTACTAATGAGTAAACAGAACAGCCAAACCCCTGTTTCCTCAGACTGACACCAACATCAGCTTACTTCCATGAGGATAATGACTCTTCCCTTCCAAATAAGAAGTCTCTGCTGTCTGTGCTGGGCCAAAACTATGCTGGAGACTGTGCTAAGTGTCCTGCAGGATGGACAAGGGGTGCATGAAGCACCAGGGCCATGGCCCAGCCCTCTCCCTGCTCACCTTACTGGTATAGGTACAGTCTGGCTGCGCACTGCTCCTCTCGGCATCTTTCTTTTGCAAGAAAGGAAGGGCTGACCAGGCTCTGATTGAAGGGAATCATCCTTCTCTTGCAGAGGCAGAGGCAAATCTTTACTTCTCTGCTTAGCCTTAGTGGATAATTTGGGCAGTTCTCCTGTATCTTCTGTAAATCTCTTTTTAATGGCCTCTCTCACCATGAATCACAACCTGGGGCAGCGAACTGTAAAAATCTGAGCCTTACCACAAAGACCATGGGCAGCACCTAGATAAATCCCAGTTGTGAATCAAAGTGTTTTACATTTGCTGTGAAATGCTGGGCTCTGTGCGCTTTCCATAGGAGGCGGATGGAATATAAACACGGGGATGTCTGACTGCCAGCAGCCGCCCTCAGCCCCAGCCGGGGATAACAGCTTCTCCCTTGCATCTTTTCTGGCAGCTTGAGAGTCGGTCCAGACATTTTCCTCTCCCGCTCACCAGTCCTGGTGGTCCGGAGCAGAGACCTCACTGCTTCCCCCTTCGTTTCACATGCCATATGTGCTTGCTCAGTGGGCTCCATCACTGTGCTCTTCATTGCCAAGTGACAGGTTGCTGGCAGTGGTATGTACACTTGATGCATAACAGCACCCCTGCGCTCCTTCTCCCCTTCCTATCTCCCTTAAACAGATCGTGTGTTAAGATTGGAGTTATGAGAGCAATCCCAGCAGGCCAGACCTAAGCTCCTGAGTTCATAGCCCCCATCATTTTGCATGATTTCTGGCTCCTCTGAGTGGCTTCCCACACTCGTAGCAAGTGTTTTAAGAGCTCGTTGCTTTGCTTATGGCATCAATCCTTATCATCTGTCTCTGAGCAGGACCATATTTGCACTTGGGCTTCATCTAACAAGAGGCTGAAAGCCAATCCGAGGCATGGAGCACTCTCGATTTCTCCTGAGGCCTTTCTGCTGTTTGCTGCATGCCCCTTCCTTCCCTTTTTACTTGGGACTGGGCCAGAGAACCCTGTCCTTGGCTTTTTGGCTGGTGTCATCTGGGGATCTGCTGGAGCTGGGACACTACATCTAACCAGACACACGAAGGAGACAGCCTCCCCATGGGGCTGTGTGTCCTCTCCAGATTTGGGCTGCAGCCTGCCCTACCCGCACCCTTTGCATGGCCCTATGAGCATGATGGAGCAGCCAAAAGCAGCCCTGGGCAGGGATTTTGGCTGGGATACAGTTAGTTTTCTTCACAGTAACTGGTATGGGGCTATGTTTGGCATTTGTGCTGGGAACAGGGTTGATAACCCAGGGATGTTTTTGTTCCTGCTGAACAGGGCTGACACAGAGTCCAGGCCTTCTCTGCTTCTCACCCCACCCCACCAGCGAGGAGGCTTGGGGAGGCACAAGAAGCTGGGAGGGGAGACAGCCAGGAAAGCTGACCCCAGCTGACCCAAGGATATCCCACACCATATGATGTCATGCTCAGTATATAAAGCTGGGGGAAGAAGAAGGAAGGGGAGGATGTTCGGAGTGATGGCGTTCGTCTCCCCAAGTCACCGTTAGGTGTGATGGAGCCCTGCTGTCATGGAGATGGCTGAGCACCTGCCTGCCCGTGGGAAGTGGTGAATGAATTCCTTGTTTTGTTTTGCTCGTGTGTGCAGTTTTTACTTGCCCTATTAAACTGTCTTTATCTCAAGCCATGAGTTTTCTCACTTTTACTCTTCCAGTTCTCTCCCCCATCCCACCAGGGAGGAGTGAGCGAGTGGCGGTATGGGGCTTAGTTGCCAGTGGGTGTTAAACCATGACAAGACCCCACCAGTACTTTGGGGCAGACCTAGCCTAGTTCACAAGTCCACCAGGGTCGGCAAGAGAGCTAGCAGGGAGACGGAGGAGCGCAGTCAGGGCAGAGGAGAGAAGAGGTGCTGAGATCCACAGCTCTCCCCCGGGGACGAGCCGAGCGGGGCCCCCTTCAAACGTGGTTACTACTGCCCATCAACATCCAACCTGCCAGTGTAGAAGACAAACTCCACATGTGCTGTCACCTCATGTCTCTGCACCACCTAAAATGGAGCACATATTTGAATGCTTCACTGGGGCAGGGTCTAAATTAATTTGAACAGTGGCAGGGAGGGATATACAATTTAAGTGAAGACAGCTAGAGGTGCGGAAGGTTGGTTATTTATTTCCCAATGGGGGTCTTGTGAGCAATGTAGCTCACGTGCTGGCCATGCTGCTGACCCCAAAGGACTGTGCACAGCCTTTCCGCGCTGTCTGCAGGGAGTTTCACCAGCGCTGCCATGGTGCAGGGTCCTGCTGACCAACGTTACACCAGCGACACCATCACAGGGCTGCTGCTAGCCTGGGAGGAGGTGACTAACAGCACGTGTTACCAAACTGCTCTACAGGAGTGGTGAAGTATTAAGTCAGCCATATTGTGCCTCTACAATCAACCAGTTGAGGTCTGGTGGCTGGGCCATATAGTTTGGACCTTCTGGTCTCTGTTTCTTGATTTGGAAATGGTGCAGAAAGTGCTTCTGCTCCAATGGAAACCAAGCCACATGCCTCTTCATTTTAGTGAGCTTGCAGCGGGTGATTTAAGCCCCATCAGTTAAGCCTGAGACTGCTGAGTTGCAACTTCTTGTTTGTTTTGGGACGATGCCTGGGAACATCGCGTATGAATTGGAGCACTGCTGTGCTAGGTACTGTAGAAATACAGAACAAACCAGAGACCTGGGTACATCCAGCTTGCAAAACGTTAGGCTGGTTCAACTCAGTGATGGAGACACAGCACTGCTTGCTTTAACTCTTGCATGGACACCTGCTTGGATTGTAGCATGCCCCAAAATCACTTCAGTACTCACTGTAGGAACTGAGGTTAGGTAGATTTGCCTGCCCTGGAGGTGCTGGCATGCAGCAGGCACAGCAGTAATGACCTAGAGAGGTGGTCAAGCTCTTATTTCTAAACAGATTTTCTACCTGTTGGAGGAGAAGGGGGGATGAAGGTGCATTTGACACCATCTTGGGGGCTAGGGAGAAGAGAAAGGGAGGAGAGGGGCAGCATAGAATGGTACCACTTTATGGACCTAACATCTCCCCCCAAAAAACTTCTGTGAGAGGTTAAATCAGCAGAAAACATGCAAATGAATGAAATAAGGCTGTTTCTAAAAAAATCTTGATTGCATTCAATAAGAATGCAGGCTGAAGCTTTCATTTTCTTAGATCTTTGGTAGCAGTTGCAGCCCTTGAAGCTGCAGATGTCCACACACGGTACGTAAGCACAGAGCATTCCCAGGATGGGGACAGCGGGTGGGAAAGGAGGGAGGATAGCATTGCTCCACATCGGTGCTTCCCTGGTGCTGGGAAACCACCCAGTACCAGATGGTGACTCGGTGCCAGCGTAAGGGGAGGCTGCAACTGGTGCACAAACCCCTCTGGCCCCAAAAGGCTCTTTGGGTGATCAGGACTGGCTGGAGGATGCAGGTGTCTCAGAAGCCTCTCTCTTCTCACCACAGAAATACTTGAAAGTAGCCCAGAATGAGTGTCACCTCTGTGGCAGGGGTATCCTGCAAACTGGGGACATTTTCATGTGACAGGTACGGCTCTGTTAAGGCCTTTGCAGGTGATGTGAAGGCAGGCTGGAGGGCCAGGCCACGACTGGTGGTGTTTCCTCCCATTATTTGAGCAGCAATAATTCCAGGGACACCAGCCAGGGAGCTTCATGCCACCCTGATCTGCTGTTCAGGGGACCATTGCAGTTGTTACTGCAGTGTTTTGTTTTTAGCACAGAACATATTTACAGAAAAAAGCAACTGGAGCACATTCTAGATTTTTTTTTTTTTAGATAAAACGCCCCATGGTGAGTGCAGACCGGCTGGTGGCACAGAAAGCACTGGTGTGGGTTGCTGCAATTCAGAGAACAGCAACTTTCAGGTACCCATGCCAGTGAGTGCCCCAGTCTGGGCTGCTGTCTGACAACCCTGTGTGTGACTGCTTGGGCTGGGAAAAACAACTATGGGACAGCCTGTGTCCTCATGGGAACAGCCACGTGGCTTAGGAGAGTGCCATGGGAAGTGACTGTGCTGATCCCAGCTCTTTTCTTAGGGCTGCACTGCAGGTTTTTTGTACCTGAATTCTGAGGACCTAGTTCTGAGCAAGTACCTTTTGCCGTGTGAATGTGCTCCAGACTCTTCTCTGAAATTCACAGAATCACAGAATGGTTTGGGTTAGATGGGGCCAACCCCCCTGCCATGGGCAGGGACATCTTTCACTAGATCAGGTTGCTCAGAGCCCGGTCCAACCTGACCTTGAACACTTCCAGTGATGGAGCATCCACAGCTTCTCTGGGCAACCTGTTCCACTGTCTCACCACCCTCTTTAATTTAATGAAATCAAAGATTAAGGGCATGAAAAAATAAATATTTAAAGTCCAGGCAGGCATCTCTTCTTCTCTCTCCCTCTCTCCATTGTGGTCCTGCTTGAAAAGCAAGATGCCCTTCAGGCATCCACATGGGCGCTGCCTCTGCAGGGAACCTGGCTTTCCAGCCGGTGAGGAACCTCTTGAGACCCAGGATTTCTTCCCTGCTGAGTGACAGCAAAGATACAGGGAAGGTGCTGAGGGGATGGGGCTCTGTCTGGGGCTGGTGGGGCTGGTTTTCCTTGGTGGGGCTCGGGCAGCCCCCAGCAGCCTGAAGGAATGACTGGAATCTGTCATGGCCTGCCAGCAGCCCCCATGGGTCTTGCAGACAAGAAATGCCTGTGCTTTATCTGCTGGGCGTTTTGAACAATTGGTAGGAAACCGGGCAGAATAAATAGTGTTGTTTGACCTCTGGCCTTTCCCCTTTTGTCCACAGAAGTTCAAGAAATTCCAGGGACCAAGAGCCAAACATCTGTGTTTCCCCTCGGGAGGTGCCAAACACTGCGTTCCCCCCGTGAATTGGGCAAAGTATATTTAGAAAATATTCAGAAAAGATTCAGAAACCACCGGTGAGTGGGCGAGTACATCTGAGCTGTTGCTTTCCTGGTAGAAAGTTTGCATAAGCTTGGACGCGTATTTATATCCTCATCCACATGCACTGGATCCTACATACATAAACACAAACTGACAGGCACTGTACTTTGTAAGTCTGGGCTTGTTTTGTTGGTGCCGATAATATTAAAAAATGGGGATTTGAGGACTGTGGGCCTGGTTTCCAAGCTGAAATGTAGGCATGCTGTGCCGCGTGGGATGCCATAGGGGAGCTGAAATGCCTGCCGTCGTTAGGAGATGGGCACAGAGTTTGCAGACGTAAGGGAGCAAAGGCCAAAGGGTGTCTTAAATAACACCGGGCACCACTGGTTGGGCAACTAAATTGAGCCTAATGCCACTTGTAAAGAGAGCAGCTGGGAGACCAGCAGGCTCTAGGGCTGCCCACTTCTCCTGCATGCAGGGACTTCACGGCCTGCCAGCATCTGAGCTTCTCAGGGGCCCCCAGTGATGGACTGAGACCCTCCCTAGGCTGGGAATAACTCACCCACCTGGTCTGTGCAAGCAGGAGACTTCTCCCAGACTTTCTGCCTGCAGAGACAGCAAATCTGACCTTGCAGCAGCCTTTAAGTGGGCAGTGGGCAGTCTGGGAGGATCCTGTGTCTTTTCCAGAAAAAGCAATAAGAGCCTTGGCTCTGCAGCGGCTGCCCTGCTAGCTTGAAGAGAGCATTTGCAGTATCAGTGCTCAGAGCAGGGCCACAAAATGACTGCTTTTTTAGCAGCACTTTGTGCTCCCACTCTCAATTACGTGAAAATGTTGCGTGTCATGAAGACTGTTTCTCTTACACCAACATCAACACCTAAGCAGATAACAGCATTGGAGAAGTACACCAGCTTGCAGTTTGAGGTTGAAAACACTTAATTTTGAAGTATCAGAGGTGGGGAGCCCAGTGTAGACTTCTCCCTGGTTCTGGAGAACAAGGTCTTGTCTGAATTGCATCAGCTACCAACAGCATCTGTCATATTTTCAGCCTAGGACCTTGTTTTCCCAGACGGGAAGGAGAGAGCTCGGGGATGGTGGCATAGCCAGCACCAGCAACAACGCACCACCTCTTCCTCCCAAGAGGCTGAAGACCAGAGAACACGTGGGAAAGTCTAGAAGGAGCCCATGGAGCAAAGCACATGGTATTGCATGTGCTGAGATCAAGTGCCTGGAGTCAGATGCCTCTCAGGTGTGCAACTTGGACCCACACCCACCCTCTACAACTGCCTCACAGGAGGCTGTAGCGAGGTGGGGGTCAGCCTCTTCTCCCTGGTAATGGGAGACAGGATGATAGTTGTGCCAGGGCAGGTTTAGGTTGGACATTAAGAAAAATTTCTTCACAGAAAGGGTTGTCAGGCTCTGGAATGGGCTGCCCAGGGAAGGGGTCAAGTCCCCATCCCTGGAGGTATTTAAGATGGGTAGATGAGGTGCTTAGGGACATGGTTTAGTTGTGGGATGGCAGGGTTAGGGTAATGGTTGGACTTGATGATCTTAAAGGTCTTTTCCAACCTAAACGATTCTATGGCTGGAGAAGGGAGAAGCTTGGGGTCAAATAAAAGATTCAGAGAAATTCTGCCTTATCATGCTTCATCTCACAGGCTGCAAAAAAGGAAAACCTCCCAGTTTTTTTTATGGGCCAGGTTTAGTAGTGTCTGAGAGGAGCTACAGGGAGAAGTGCTGCATGCATATGGGCAAATGAAAAATACTAAAATTAGAAGAAGAGGAGTTATAGTAATTTGTTGTGTAGACATACTCAGTTTGTCCTTCCGCCCTTTGGAGAGCAGATGGGAAAACAGAGTGTTTCCGGTCTCCTGGTGGCTTACTGGGAGCAGTTTGTGTTCAGGACATTGCCAAATTCCAGCAGAATTTCCCCTGAGGAGCTGAGGAACTCCTCATGACATCCCAGATCCCTACCAATTTGTCTTCTGTCCACCCTGCATGTGTTTTGGATCCTGATGATACATGCAGGATGACTATAAGGTGGGTGTTACAAACTGTTCCCTGAGACATTTCACCATGACACTCAGGACAGGATATACAATACCACTAAAATAAATCATTACCAAGTTGCTTATGCTGGTCCCTTGCCAACTTGTTTAGCAACACTTCCCTGTCCACTCTCCATTTGCCATCAACAGGCGCTCCTGCAGCCGAGTGCATCTGGAATCGCAACTATATTTTTGCAAGCCATAAAGATAAGCTGTGTGTCTCCGTAGCAGATTATAATATTTTGATATTTCCCAGATCGCTTGTGCTCTCATGCTTTAATGCTGCCCAAAGTCTTTCAGAAGAACACTCATCACACACGTGCCCTAAATAATGTGAGCTCTGTGCTTGTGATATTTATAGGCATGCAAACTTCCCATTTCTGCCTGTGTTGTTTCCAAAAAATTCTCGGGTGATGGCATTTTTCATCTTTAGTGTATTTTTCTTCAGTTCTGAACATTGAACATATTTGTAATTGCTGTCATTATTGCTGCCAGTTGTCTTACTAAGCCTACAAAGTGCACTCAGATTTAAAGGTAGAATTATAATTACAGCACAGGCCTGGGGAGAGAGGACAGCATCTGGAGGTAGAAAGCACTTAGACGAACACCAGTGTCCTTCCAAGAGAAGAGGCAGGGCATACTGCAGTCGCTTCCACTTCATAGAAATGATGCTTTTTTATTTTTAAGTTCCTGCATGTGAGCATCCCTCTCTGAAGCTCAGGAAAGGATGCGTGACCTCTTGGGCCATTGTTCATGTGGGATCACCATGGCTATTCATAGCAGGGAATTGTTTCGGGGTCATCCAGCTCACCTCTAATGGCTGCTATGAATCAAGCTGCGTGCAGCCATCAGATAATTCCATGGAAGAATTCACAACAGGCTTATCTCCAAAACACAGAGAGAAAACAGGACTATGTGAGTGTCATTGTAAGTGGTTTACTGGAGTGGCAGAAGTGTGCAAACTCTTTGTGATGTTGTGTAACAGTGCTCTGCACATGTTGTTCTCCTTCTGCTTCTGCAAATCAACCATTTAATGTAATTATAGCTGCTGCTGGCAAAGGGCGCTGATAGCGCTAGCTAGCTTCTGAAGAAAACCGCTGCTGAGACGGGCGCGCTTTCAGCTCAGAGACATTTAGACAAAGATGGAGAGGACACTCGTCTTTCAGCCTTGTGCAGTCCGATGATAAACGATCTTATTGTCCCCTTGATGGTGTTTGACTCTACATTATAAAAAATGATCAGGAGTGGCCAAAAGTCAGGTGCCTTTCCTATCCCTTTGTAAAGAACTGTGTTATCACTGTCTCTGGTCACATTTTGTCCGCATTCGGAATCCCAGAGCATCATTTACAGGGTTATGAAAAGGGGACTCATATGGATGCCCATTTGTGTGGAAGACTCAGGACAGGTACTTGACTGATGTGAGAGCTCAGATCCAACCAGAAGATGTGCATATATGTCTATATATGTCTTCACTTACTATGTACACATATCTGACTACTCTCTGTAAAGAACTTCTAGAAGTTCTAGAAAAATTGTTGCTTTGGTTGGCTTTTACCTACTGCTGCGGTGCGAGAGGAACAGAGCATTACTGACTGGGTTTAGGTCGCTTTCAAGGGAATTTAGCTTGGATATTCCCACTGCTTGTCTCAACTGGCTCTGCAGGGAGCCATGGGCTGGCAATCCTGGGCAGCAGATGGTCTTAGTTCTCTTGAATTTACTGCCCGATGCCTCTGGCTCCCTCCTGCAATAGCATCAGGGACAACACAAGGGTTGAGTTTAGGATTTGGCACTGAGTAAACCAAGCAAAACCTTTGGACTCCCTAAATCACAACAAACTGACCCCTGGCTCTGCACTGTCCATACTGGAAGAGGAGTTCTGCGCCTTTGCCTGGCAGTGGAGCTGTGCTGGAGGCTTTACTATCTCCAGTCCCAGAGGGTAGCAGTGACCATCCCTTGCCCATCCTCGCTCTATCTTACACTATCGCTAGGCCAGGCAGGAATACTGCTCTCTGACTTCTGTGGTAGCCCTTGTCTTTTCATAAAACCCATTTCAAAGCCAAAGAGGAGTGGAAATGTATTTCTGAATTTTGTAGAAAAAAGAAGTATTATTTTAATTTATCCTCCAGGGTTTTGCTCTTCAGTGACAAAACATGGTAGATTAAGTTAAAGAAAGCAGCATTTTCAGAGTGTCATGTCCATGGCCGCTGAGAGGAGAGAAATTTGTAGTTGACTGCACCAAGGACTCACGGAGACCTGGGGTTTCTTGTGCTGGGTGCTGTACAAACACAGAGAAAAACCAGGGCTCTGCTCTAGAGACAGGCAGACAGTAGAAGGAAGGAAGGATTTATCTCATCCTTGAACATGTGGGCACCAAAAGCACCGCACAGGGACTACTGGTTAAACAATTTACCCAGCACCTGGTTTAGCTCCTGCCAAAGAAAAGATGCTGTGTTAATGGGACATTTGGCCTGACTGCTCTGACATTTTGGTTTTATTTTCAGCATCACCCAGAAAGTCTGAGGCTTTCTGAGATATTTCAGTCTTAGCACAGGGCACTTACCAGAAGACACGGCAAGCCCGTGTTATGATGATGGCATGTTTCTTATCCCAACAGTTTCTCAAGAAACTTTAGGAACTTCGGGAAGTTTTCCGGCACATTTAGAACAGGTTCATGGAGTCAGGGGATAATTCAGATTGGAAGGGACCTCTGGAGAGCCTGTGGTCCAGTCTCCCACCCTTGCCTAAAGCAGGGCTGAAAGCCTTAAGAATTGGGGTCTAAGCCTGTAGTGTCCCCTCAAACCCCGCTGTTGCAGGACCCTCCCTTGTGCCCATTCAAATTGGTAAGTCTTTTCCCAGTGGCTTTAAAATTACCAGTATCTGGCCTTTTGCTAGCACGGCTTCTGTCTAATCTGATCATCCAGCACTTAAAAAGGCTTGACCCACCCTGCTCAAGCCCTTATGTCTTTCTGGGCTTGTGGTTTCAGCTTTCTCCCCGATGAGCAGGGGTCTTTTGTTGTTATCACCCCCTTGCTGGGCCAGGGACCCTGACGTGGCACAGCACGATGCGCCGGGCTCGGTGCTGAGCCTTGGGATGTGCAAAGTCATGTCGCCAGGGCGTGCTCAGAAACCCTGGCAGGCGCCTTGGCGGCTGAGCAAGCAAAGCAGCCCCCCGACACCAGGCAGGAACGCCCTCTGCTTTCTGGGATTTACACAAGGATAATCCAAGCTGAGAAGCTGAGATTCCGACCTCGGCGTCGTTTCTGTCATCCCGTTGGGCTCTAGCAACAACTCGCTCTGTTTGGATAAAGCAGGAAGGAGCTTTCTTCCTCGCTGCTTTGCTGGTTTGTGCTGTGTTTGTGGGCTTCCCTTTTCGGGTTTCTGAACAGCGGTGGGCTGGCAGGCCGTCTTTCTATCTTACAAACCAGTTTGGTGCAGGCAGCACCCTGGCAAATCCCTTCACACCCCTCGCCCCTTCTCCAGCACCCTCAGCCCCGACCGGGGGGTGTCACCAGGGGCATAAAGTCAGCTCTCTGCATTTTTGTGCTATTACTGCTGGGTCTGCTTGAGACATGCCAGCTACAGTAGTTTATTGTTGTGTTTACCTGGAAAGGGGCTATCCTGACACATAACTGCTCATGCTTTACTTATTTGAAATGCTTCTGTGAATGCCTCACGCTGGGCTTGACTTCGAAGGAATTTTTATTCAAGAAACTTTGCATTCATCCAAGCTTTCACTCTTTGTTATGCCTCATACCCCAAATGACAGCCCAGAAAGAGCAAAGAGGAGACTTTGTGGCAGTCCGTACAGTTTGGACTGGGATCTAAGGCGGCCGATTGCCCCTTCCCAGCCCTGGAAGAACCCATGGTGGGACCTTAAGGTCCTTCCAAGGAAGCCCACAGCAATACCAGCTCCCAGACGTCCCAGAGGGTAAGCCACAGCATGGCATCAGTGAGAGCAGCATAAATCTGGCATAAATCAAAGTGCTCTGACACCCTTTCCCACTGTGTGCACAAACACCGTGTTGGAGTGAACCAGTGAAATCGAGCAGCACAAAGCGAGAGGTCAGTTCAGGATTCACGCGCGTGTCACTGGCAGCAGAATCTGCCTGATGAATGTTAAAAAACTAAAACAAGAAGGAACTTACAATTTTTCTGAAATATTTAAGCCTTGGGTGAATAGCTGTCTCAAGATTATTCAGAAGTGTTTTTGCTACAACACCATATGCATTTAAAAAATCAGATTATCTCTGTATTTGTACTGAGTGAAGGATGGACCTAACTGCATGCCGGGGCAAGTACGCATAAGAAGTCTGGGGGAAATCCTGTATAGGAAGTGTTCAGCAATTAAAAATGTCACTGGAAAATAACAGTAACATTAAGCAAAAGCAAATTTATACTTACCACTGGTGTGCAGAGGCTTCGGTTTTTTAACTTCCTCCTGCTGAGGAAAAAATACCAAACCAAACACTCTAATTAAGGAAGCCTTGTTTTCTTGGATGCTCGGTGAAAAAGAGGAAACGCGGTTCATTTTGTCATGCTTTGCAATGTGCAGTGAAGCACACTGGCCTGCATGTTCCCCTGATCTTTGCACAGCTGATATAGAAGACATTTAGCACTTAGGAAGGGCATGATAATATCGGTGTCATTAATCACTTTTCCTGTTAGGACAAGGTAAGAAGCATAGGTGTGAAAGAAGTGAAATTGCATACATTCATTTACTTGTGAAGGCACTGACCTGCAGAGAGCCATATTCAAATCACAAACCTGGAGGGTTTACCTTTGCCTTTGCAAGCTAACATAGCGCTGTAGAGCAAGAAAGCTCCACACATGGAGGTGAGGAGCCAGGCAGCAGTGGCTTCTGGCTTCCTAGGCAGTCAGCAAGGGCAGACTACCCAGCCCAGCCCTTCATCTGCTTAATGCCATCAGATGTGCAGGACCGGGCCAGGCAGGAGTGAGCGGACTTTTGGAATTACACCGTAGCAATCATGATGGCAAAGGCCACAGTGTCTTAAGTCTCTCTAAAATTGGGGCTGCCTCTGTTGGCCTTGGTGCTCCTGCAGGGAGCCAGCTCAGGGAGCTGAGCAGCCTGAAAATGAATCAGCTTTCTGGTCTGGCTGCATTGGCAGCCGCAGCAGCGGGCTGACCCACCGCTCCCTGCAGTTGCAGGAGACCCGTTACCAGTTCCATGACGCTGTCAAGCTGTGGGAAGGACTGGTCCTGTGGTGTCGCTCACCAGGTCAGGAGCTGATCCTACCGCTGTGGGCAGCTTTAGCCCCAGGAACATCCTTCATCCTGCGGTCCAGGGCTGGGCATGGAGCCACATTTGGTACCTCGTGTGGCACAGAGGTGGCAGCTCCCAGCGAGGGCTGACACAAACAGCCAGCTTGGTGCTGCTCACTGCTCTCAGCATCCCCATTCCCATCCAGGCTGTGAGACACAAGAAGCTCACACGAGGCTTCAGCCGCTGGATGGAAGAGCTGGTTTAACTGGCCACGTCTTCCCTGGAGTTCAAGCTGCACTCGGTGATTAATAATAACCAAAATGTGCAGTGCCAGGGGTTTCTCGTGCTCTACGCTACTGAAGTGACTTGCTAGAGAGCTGGTTAGGGGATTTGAGTGGGCCAGCTGAAATAGTTTATCCAACTCACAGGCCTAGCTGCTGAGGCAGGGCTAAGCAGCAAAATTTTAATATGAACCATTCGTAGCCTTGACTTATTTTCCCTTTGACTTTGCGGCTGCTGTTGCAGACAGACTTTGCGTTCCTGGCCTGCTGAAGCACGGCAGGCCCAGCACGTAAACACAGTGCTTCCTCCAGAAGGTTTTGTTTAGAGAGGTGCTAATAATAAATAAGAAGGTTACTTGGTCGTGAACGTGTTTTCAAAGGTTGGGCCTGGGCAATCTGAAAACCTTTTGTCTCTTGTAAAAGCCAGTTCTGAGTCGCTGCAGGGAGGGGAAAAGAGTTCAAAGTGTGAGGTCCTATTTGAGTTTCAGGATTTATTCTTATCTCTGCACTGGAAAATCACAGCAGTAACCCCCCCAGGTCCATAACAGCCAGAGGCTGGCGTCAGGCAAGACAGTGAGATGGGGCAGCCCTAGGGCTCAGCCTTTCCCCAGAGCAGGTCTGCAGTGGTGCTGATGCCCAGGGAGGGCGAGGAGGGGAGGCAGGTGCCCGGGAGGGGGACACCCCTGGTCCCCACTTGTCTCCAGCTATTGAACTCCCCCCATCCACAGCACCTCTTTAGCAGCATGGCAAGCCTGGCCCCGAAAACTCCTGGGGCCCATCATGATGAGGTGTTGAAACATCGATAGAAGTCTGTGTGCAGCAATGCTGTGTGTGGTATGAAACCTGCTACAGGGGAGGTATGCAGAGAGACAGAGGGAGAGAAATGCTTAGGATTATTTCTGGTTCGTACCCAAGGGTCCCATTTTTTCATATAAGTATCCTTAGCAGAATAAAATATTTTTTATTGAAACATTATTTTTTTTACTTGCTGGCAGCCGCTCTGCTCCAATTATCTCTTCCATCGTATCCCTTGAAGCCAGGCTCCAAGGTAAACAAGTAAAAACCTGACAGCTGGAATGCAAAGCCTCAGCTGAGATTGAAACCTTTTACAAGATCAGATTCTGCAGATTTATATTATCTGGGGTATCGGCAATGGAAAGGAAGAAAGAGATTTCCTAATCTCACCAGAGACAACACCTCACTGCCCCACATTTGAGAAATCTCCAGTCCATGGCGAAGGCTTCATCCATCCCAATCAGTGAAGAGCCCAAGCAGACACACTCACAGCTTGCTCCTGATCTGGATTTCCCATGTTCCCAAGTTTTGGGGTGTAACTTGCTGAGAAATTATTTTGCATTAGAAAAGAGAGTCCCATGCAATGAAAATGCAAAGCTGTGTTGATTTAGCCTGAAATTCTACTTCAAAAGAGAATAATGCTCCCATAATGTAGATGTGTCAAGTTTCAGCATAATTTCAGAATAAACCATCTTTTTTATTAATATTTTGAAGTGGTTTTTTCGTTTTGTTTTGTTTTTCACAGCACTGACTGTTCAATATCACAGTTTAAAATTAAAAAATTACATCTTGTCAAAACACTAATTTTGAAAGAATATCACTTTGGTGAAGATACATGACATTTTGGAATGATCTGTAACTGAAAACAAACTGAAATCACCATGGCCCTTGCAACACAACATTTTCGTCCTGGGTGTGCCTCCTTGAAGACCTCTTAGGCAGATGGGAGAGGAGAGAAAACCATGCTTGATTTCTTCTGTGGCAAGGACAGTATCCGAACAACAGCTCACTCCAGAGATGTGTTAGTGCAGCCTTCTGCTTAAAACCAAAGAGAGGTTTTGAATTTCTTCTGCTGGTTTTTGGACAGAGGGAAAAAATCTTGGCGTCTCTGGGATCATTTCTGCAAGAAATCTAGGTTGTTTTCACACTCCCTTCAGAGCACTCCAGATTTTACATTTCTTCCAAGAGAGAAGCAAACTCCAGGCTAGGGCTTGCCTTGGAGATGGTTCTCTGAGGGACCATCTTCCCCTGGCTGGTCATGAACCTCTACTGCAGCAACACCGTCAGCATACTGACACTGCACGGAAAGTATAACTGCGCTGGGATGCAGCGTCTATACCAAAGAGATCTTCTCTGCTCCATGGCCTTGTTTGCACAGACAAAACATTTCTCTTTTTGTGTGTTTTAAACTCTGACCCTTGGGTCAGGTCAGTGCCCTTGTGCCGGCTCAATGTATCAGATCAAGTCAGTGATCAGGCTTGAACATCAAGCCCATCAAAAAACCCAGCCCCTGAACTAAACCTAATTTCCAGCAAAGCCATTCCACAAATCCTGCAGTGTTGCTCAGGGACTGTAGTAAAACCAGCGAGGAGGGAGGAGGAGACTGTGGGGATGGGATGGTGGAAGAACAGGACCTCTCCTTTTATTGGCAGCTCAACCACTTGGGTTAAACCAGCCAAGCTGCGTCCTTGGAAGGGCTTGCTCTGTATTTGCAAAGACTTCTAGGACCCTCCGGTTTCAAGCGGTAAGTATTTCTCATATTGATGCCTTCATCCGTGCATCAGTGCACATCTATAAATGCCATGAGCATATCTAGGTATTCTGAGCGCATCCCAGCAATGCTCCCCTGGGCCTGACACACATGTACAAGAGGGGTAGCCGGGGTGTGCAAAACTGCTTCCCATGCAGTCACCCGTTCCTCAGCCAGGGTCATCTTCCATTTGTGTTATAAAAAGCTCCCATTTTTCACTGATGACTTCCAGTGGGCTCCACTTTTGGCCTGTATAATTCATCAGCCGGTTCTCTGCTGACCTTGCCCCGCCTGGCCAGGGCTGTGGCCCGCTCCCGTTGCTGTTCGATGACACCCAGAGGATTTTGCTGCTATTTTGTTCTTCTCAGCCTGACGTGCTTCCCACCAGAGGCAGAGCACAGCGCTTCTGCGAGCTGGGCTGGGTGCAACCGCAAGCAGCTGTGCAAAGCCTGTGCAGAGACAAAAATCCCCAGCTGTAGCTGTCTGTTCAAATAAACGTTGAGGCCAAGGCAACCGAATATGAGAAACACGTTCTTAGAGGGCATGGATTCAAAGGGGGTGGTGTGTAAAGGGATTAGGAGAGACCAGTCCCATGGCTGTCGACATGGTACAGCTCAGCAATCAAAGTGCTGAGCTATGCCCATACAGCAGATGACCCAAACTTGATTTTACCAGAGAAATGTTAAATAAGTTGCATGGAAAACGCTTGTATTAAAAATATGATAATGTTCCTGGGTGAAAATCTGAGGCTTAGCATTCATCTAGGTCTCATGAACAACCTGGGGAGCTGGGAAATGCAAGAAGATGGGGTGCTTAGAGACACGGTTTAGTAGTGGACTTAATGATCTTAAAGCTCTTTTCCAACCAAATGATTCCATGATTTTATGACTTTGTGATTCTAAGAGTGGCTCAAAGCTATCTTTCTCATCTCCTCCCCCAGTCCTAAGGCTACTGAATGCTAAAAAAGCCTTTGGCGTAATTTCAAAGGCCTTTTGACTTCTCTAAGGTACTGACTGGGTACTGACTCCATGTGTGAAGGCTGCTTCCCAGTCAGGAATGAACCAGAGCGCCGTGATCTCTGCTTGTCCCACTGTGGTGCAGGAAGCAGAAGAGATGGGGAAAAGTGGCTGTGGAGGACTTAGCAGAGAGTTGGAGCCCAGTCTGGTATGCCCCCTTTCTGGAGAAAAGCTTCAGTGATCTCCTTCAGGCAACTCTAGGCAGTCTGGAGGGGTGGGAAGGGACAGGGCTTTACTTCTCACTGGCAACTGGCCCAGAGCAGGACATCTAAATGTCTGAGGGCAGACATCTGTAGGGTCGATGCCTGCATCTGAGCCAGCTGTCTGGGGCTCCCCACAAAGTCAACAGACAGAAACCGGCTGTGTGAGGATGTGATTCATCCGTGGCGCTGTGGGAGCCCGAGTCGGGGCAGGGGAGCTGTTTCTGTTACAGTCTGGAGGAACGATGCTTGCACCAAGGAGCTCAGAGAGAACTCCCAGACTTAACAAGATTCGGGTTTCTTGTTCATTTTCTGCTGCAGGGTCGGTACTCTGGGCTCATGACCAGCTGGGGTGCCTTCTCTAAGGTCATTCATAAAGAGCCTTGAGGGTGTTGAGTGATGCGCCTGGGCAAAGACAGTGGCAAGAAGCAGGAGCCTGATGCACACCTTCAGCCCTGACCTTGAAGCCCTTGCTGAGAAGCCTCCACTGCATGTTTCACAGCGAGAGGAGAAGCTTCCTGCCAAGTTGCTTAGGTTTCTCTGCACAGTTGAATGGTGGGTGCTAGGTTGTGCCAAAGGGTTGCACTTGGCCCGTGGGGTGTCAGCCCAGACAGAGATCGCAGCCCCACAGAATTGCTCTCATGGTTCTGGTGATGGGGCTTGGCTGTGCCTAGGGCATGGTTTGGAGACTCTGCAGTGCTGCAGCTTCTGGGGGCCGGCAAATCTGGGGTTGCAGAGAACTGGCTAAGCTGGGTCTCAGGAAGGTGAGACAGTGGGTGCTGCAGCTCTCCAGGTCTTGCATCTACTACAGAAAATCTGGGGGAGCTGGGGATGCAGATGTGATACAGCTGGGCTTGGCAATGAAGCAGCATGCAGGCTGTGGATATGGGAGCCAGGCGAGCTGGGATGTGACAAGGAGGGGCTGGGGAGGCAGGAGCCCATGGGACTGTGGTGTCAGCTGTGCTGGAGGCAAGAGGGGGATTCTCAGAAAATGAAAGATTTCTGAACATGACTTCTGGCCATACCCAAAGAAGGCATGATGATTAAAATAGGTAGAAGACCGTGATTCTGCTCTGAGGGTCATCAGCTCATTTTGGGCACCCATACCTCTGAGGGTAAGAGTTACATGGTCTGTTGTACCTATGGGCGTGATGTGTAGTTGTCCAAACTCAGAAATAAGAACAGATGCGGTGGTAAAAGGTTTGGAAGGTGGATTTGGAGGAGGAGATGGGGATGAATTCTACTTTGCTCCTCAGGAAGCATGGCAATGAAAGGGCTCCAGCCAGCCCTTTCTCCCATTCAAAAGTGGAAAGAAAGTACTGATATTCTTGCCAGATTTATACAAGGTTATGATCTTGGTCTTCCTTTCTTGTCTTGAGCAAGGTTGAGGCATGTCAGCTGCTTTAAAAACCTCTGCATGTTCTTCCAGGACAACTTCTTTGCCCTGGAGACCTCACCTGAAGAAGGGCTTTTGGCACAGTGCACAAACAGGCCTTTTGTGCAGCTTGCTGAGCCATTTGTCATGACTTCTGGCCAGTACAACCTTGATGGCACTTCTTGTGCCGCTCCAGAGGAATCTGAGCTGAAAGGCAATACTCAGAAGAAGGCAGGAATGATGCCATGCACCCAGGCTGTGAGAACCTCTTGAGAAAAGCTGCTATGCACAAATAAAGTATGTTAGAGAAAGTATAAGGGGATAAGGCAGGTGTGTGTAGGCAGCCATGCAAAGCCAGGGGCTGGTGTGATAGATTTATGACAAGGCTGGAGAAGAGGTTAAGGAGATCTACCTATTACAGTTAAAAAATGGTCCCGTCAGAAGACTGTCATGAGTGCTCTACTGTGCAAATTTATGACATTTAGTGGGAGTGATCATGTCTTCTGTATGAGCTGGTTAGAAAAAAACCTAATTTTTTCCATGAATAATGTTCACAAAAGTGCAATAGGAATTTTTTTCCCTCAGGAAAGTTGGTTGCCCACTGGGGGGAAAAGAACAAGCAGAATTTTTTTTCAGAAATACATTTAAGCCCTTGAAAACCTATTTTTTTCTGCTTGAAAATACTTTGCAGTGAGGTATGTCAAGTTCTCATCTTAACCATTATTGCCACCTACCCACAAAAGTAGCTCCCATATGCTGCCAGATAATCTCAATAGTATATGATTTAGTCATAAGAAATAAATATTTCAGGGTTCTGCAAGTAAGCGATTCTTCATTTTAGGCATAATGTGAATTTGAAACTTTCTGGCAGGTACTTTAGGAGTATGGCCGTGGACTATTCTGCAGGTAAGTGTCCTCAGTGCCATCAGTGGGGGGCCATGGCCAGAGCACTTGCCCTGTGAGGAGAGACTAAAGGGACATGGTTTTTTTTAGTCTGGAAAAGAGATGTTTTGGGAGAACCTAATGGCAACCTGCTAGCGTTTGCCAGAGGAGGCAGAGCTAGGCTCTTTTTGGAGGTGCGCGGCAGTAAGAAGAGAGACAGTGGTCATAAAATGGTCCTGAGAGGTTCAAACATGATGTAGAGAAAAGTTTCCCACTGTGAGGACAGTCAAGCACTGGAGCAGGTTGCCCAGAGAGGTTGTGCAGTCTGCTGGGCTGGCCTGCATGCAAGCAAGAAACAGTTGTTTCCAACTAAAGTGTTGTTTACTGCGAAGAAGCTGAATTGCATGTTCTGCATTAAGGAGTTTTTAGGAGAGAAGCATCAAAAGGCAGCAGTAGGAGCCCCACATATATGCCAGGAGTTTTGCAGTTGGGCATTTCCCTGCAGCAGGCAGGAAAAGGAGCTGTACATCTGCCAGCAAGACAAATATAACTGAAAAAAAAAAGGGTAAAATTCAAGCAGGTCACCATCTTCTCACGTATGTTAGGATGTATGTACTGAAATGACTGAAACTTCATGTTGGGGGACAAAGCTACTGTTTCCCAAAATGTCTCATATCTCTTGTCTTCTCTTCTTCATCAGGTGACAAGATCAGATGGTGACTTTTTCCTACTTTGATTAAAAATAACCATTCTTCTCATAAGATGTAACAGGTAAATTCTAAATCTGTGGGCGTAGATGGACACAATATTAAGTTGGGGGAGAGTTTATCCCTCAGGAGCTTTATTAATGGTGGGGGTTCACAAATCAGAAGCTAACTTTTAGCTCCTGAGTGAGGTTGCTCCTCGAAGTGCAGCACATTTTTTGTAAGCCAAAGCAGTGCGTTATATATAGGATAATTGTATCATATTATCATTTGCACAATGGCCCTTCTAAAATTAGTGGCAATTATTGGCTGTCTTTTACAAGCTTGGATTTTATATATGAGAGGCACACATACTTATAGCATTTTTGCAAAAGCTGTCCAAAGCTGTCCTCTCTCGCCCAACCAGGGAAGCAGAAATTTTTTAATTTTAATTTGTACATGCCTTAGTTAATCTTTGATTATCATTTTGTGAATGTCCATTCAGCTTAAATGTTTCTTCAAATCCCCAAGCACAAAACTGGAAAACAATGACCAGCTCTTTGCAGAAACCAGATATTTTCACATCGATTTATTGTCTGCTGTAAGGAATTTTGAGATGCAGCATTGAAAACCTCTACAAGATTTCAAAGGATCTCCAGATGCCAAGAAATGGGCAATAATAAATTGTCTTTGCTTTTCTTCTGCAGCTCATGAGGACAGAAGAGGTTCATGGACTCCTTTGCATAACTTTGTTTGAAATTAGAAGTATTCCTCCACTTTAGAGGCACCTGGCATTTAAGGCTGATGGCGGGTAACAGGGTCAAGTAGTGAATGGTATAATATGAGACTCACCAAGATTTATAAATCTGCAGGTTGGACTGGAGAGAATTGGCTGTCACGCTTCAGAGCACCTGCTGGTTCTCAGGGGCGCAGGCAAGAGTTTGTCCCTTCTCCCTTCTTTTTATTACAATTACAGGGACTAAATTAGGACTTAAAGGAACTGCACTTTTTCTTGGTGTCTGTTTTAGATTTAATTGAGTAATGACCAGACCGGAGATTCTGAGTCTTCTAATTTTCATTATCTAATGTTGGTCATGCTGTGGCTGTGAGAGAGAACTGGCTGTAGGAAATGGCCTCAGCTTGCATGACTGAAAGTGGTTTCGAGTTAAGCTGCATGAAGAATAAACAGAAGTATATCATTTGCCAGGGCTGTCAGTATCCAAAAAGATGAATTTTGATAAATTAAGGAAGCTAACAAAGTCACCCGGACTGAGGAGCTCAGAGCCTGAAGAGCGGAAAAGATGGATTTCTTTAAGGCACAGCTACTAAAGCTCTCCAGAAATGGTATTCCAAAGAAGAAGTGCAGGGAAGGGCAATGCTAGAGTTAGTAGACAATTAATGAGGTTTAGGAAAAAAAAAATAGGCTGACAAATAGAGACAGCTGTGTCAGAGCTAGGGAAAGCAAGATGCAAAATGAGAACTGCTGAGTGGGGAGATGAGTTAGACCTGACAGATGAGAAGTAGCAAAATGTTCTTTGCCCGTATGAGCAGAAGAAGAAGAATGAAAGAAGTGAGGACCAAGTACAGACCACGGAAACTCTAGGTACAGTTCCCAGACTAAAAATCCTCACTCAAGCACCTAATGCAGGACTTAAGCAGAAGTCAAAATCCCAAACCAGCTGCCTTCTTTTCTGTAATGACCTGGTTAGAGTTCAGGAGTGCTCTTTTGTTTGCATGTTCCCATGTTACCTTCATTGCATGGTCCCATGTTACCTTCATTGCATGCTCTTACTTGCAAGCGGCTGTGCAAATCACCATTTAGGAAGGATTACCGAGGCATAATAACAACAAAAAGTAGCGTATCCCTACAGTGGGAAAACGGGAGGTGAGTGAGCAGGAGATACAGCAAAAGTACAGAAGAATCGATCAGATAATACCAGCATAGCCGCACAGACTGCATGCGAGGTCAAGACCGCAAAAATGAGGGTGGGGAGAGGAGAGCTGCTATTTCAACTAAGAGGGTTTTCAGCAAATGCAGTACAGCCAGGACTTAAAGGTGTCCTCAAAGGCTGAGCTAGGCAAACCCCATTACTGTGGCTGGCTAAATCTGCCTGAATCGCTTGCTTCCAGATGTTACAGCATAAACCTCACTTTGTTATAGTTGTAGGAGATTTATTAAATAGCTGTTCTGTTGTATGTGCAGATTAAATGCCCTGCTTCCATTGCCCTCACCAGTTCTGTCCACTTTTAGTCTGGTAGTCAATGGTCTGGAGATGAATGAGTGTTTGAGGAGATTGATTCCCAGTGTTTATCTTCATAATAAGATAGGGACAGTCAGGTAAATTGAGCCAGAGCCACTGGTACAAACACCACATCTGCACCATTGTGTTTCTAAGGGCTTGGGCATAAGCAGAGCTCAGGCTGCAACTGGGATAGATGTGTTGGAGGAAAGAGTGGTCACGCAAGTAAGACTGGATTTGGATTGAGATGATCTGAAATCAGTTCTCAACTCAACTGAGATTTTAGTTGTCCCTGTCTAAATGAAAAAAAAAAAACAAACCCACAACCCAGGCCATTCATTTTTGGCTTACTGTAAAGCATCCAGAGAGAGGAAATGTATAAAATATCTTGTGAACCAGCAAGACCTGCTAGGAAACTATATTATGTTCCTTTCTGTTCAACAGGCTGGAAAGTCTTAATGTTTCCTGTCATGTTAAACTTCCTCTATGCTTTATAAATAATTTCTGGATGCAAAACATTTTCTAGTGCTTTAGCCCTGTTCTCAGGCATGCCTGCTGAGGCAAGCTCCCCGACACATAAAACACTCAAATGGCTGTCCTTTTGGCTCATTGCCAAGTGCAGCAGATTTTCAAAGCTTCCTGCATATTGAAATGCAGCTATGCAGATTATCAACACCTGGAAAAAGTGAAAATTACTTTACTGGAGGGAGGGATTGCTAAAGCACGAAAATGATTTTCTGTTTCATGCTGATTTGAACTGAGAAACTGAGCTAAAACGCCATTTGCCTCTGCTTAGGGCAGCAGATCTGGAAAAGCAAGGAAGAGTGCCGAATATCTTCTCTCATGCTCCCAGTGCTAGGGAAAGGTCACCACTGGATCTCCCAGAGAGCACCCAGAACCCAATGCTGGGGACAAGGAAGAAAAGAGGTCTTGGTTCCTTCCTCCCTCCAGTCTCTGCCCCTTGAGCAAAGCCAACCAAGCGGTGGGTGAAGCTGCTAACACCTGATGTGACCTGCCCAGATCAGCGGGGCTCCCAGGAGCTTTGCTTTCCCTTGCGTTCTCTTGGGGAACTCTGCTCATTAACCGTGGGCAGGGCCGGGATGCCGCAGCCTGCACCCAGGAGAACGCTCTGAACCCATTGCAAACCAAGCTAAACGTGCTCGCTGCAACAATCCTGCTGTGATTTCGTCATGCCAATGTGTAATTGTTTCTGTTGCTGGAGGGCTTCATCACCCCCCTCATTAAAATGCAAATTTACATTAATTAAAAAAGCTGGGAGCATTTGCACAATTTATGACCAAATCTTAGAGTCCAGCAACCCCCACGCTGGGGAGGGGCAGCAAGAGAGTTTTGAAACTGCTGAAATAAATCCTTATCTCATAACACTGGGGATGTTTTAGCTGATAAAGGAGGTTCTTCTTGGACTTTTAAAATTAATTAATTTTCCCTAGATTGGAAAACAGACAAAGCAGGAAGGGCTCGAGCAGAATTTTATTCTTACAGATAAACCCACCATCTAAAACAATTCACACGCCAGAGAAAGGAAGAACAAAAATCCCAGCTTATGCTCTAATACAGCAATAAGCCTGTGATCTCATTGCTGCTCAACCCTCCTTTCCCAACCTGAAATTTTACATATTTCTCTGTATAGCCCATCTTACAGCACTAGGAGCATAGTTGCTGGAATCCCGCAGCTTCAATTGGAGTAAATCCCATCTGGTCCTAACTCATCAGCAAAATCCCATTTGGGATTACCCAGAAAAGGTAAAATTTCTCTTGTGATGTGTTGGGGTGAATGGGGAGCTGCTCCCCGGTGGGACGTACCAGGCCAGCAAGATAAGATGCTCTCCAGGAGGCTGTGGCTGATTTCCATGCCTTCATCTGGGACCTTTCCACCTGATATCTCCTCTGAGGTGAGGAGCTGGAGCGGTGCTGGGAAAGCCTGGTCTTACTGGTGATCCTGCACCATGCTCTCTTACCAGGACAACTGCAGTGGGGTCCACGTCTGGTGGCTGGGAAGATGGGATCAGTCGGGGGGGTGAAACCCTCCGTGTGACCTTGTGACACAGTCACGGCATGTGAAACCACCCTTCGCATCTTGGTAGTGCACCCTTGGGTGACTGGCGCCCATTCGCTCTGCCCAAGGTGAGGAAAGTGTGTGATCTTCCCGGTGGGGAACGCCTGGGGTAAAGGATCAGGCTGTAGGAAGCCTTTGTCATTTCATGGGACACCTCATATCTGCAGCTGGAGGCTCCTACCTGGATTGAACTGTCCCAGTCTGAATTTCTAGAGCTTTCATCTTACCAAGAAGTAGTCTTTCCCCTTATTTTCCTCAAGCCAGTAGCAATTCCCAGCTGGTTTACATCCCTCTGCCTCCAGGGAAGCCTATGGCAAACCTGGTCCTTTACCAAGAGGGCACAAGCAAATCACGGTGTGTCACTGGGGAAAAGAAAACATCCCCACAGCTGCAAAAGTAAACCTGATGTGCAAATACCTTCCCCCTTGGAAGTGAAATAAATGGCGATTGAGGGTGGCAGCTCTTTGCACTCCCTGGCCTCCTTGCGGGTGCAGGAGAAGCAGCGTGACCAGCGTGCATCCCCTGCGCCTGCCCGAGCGTGCCGGGGGTGGGCAAGGGGAGCAGGGCAGGCTGCCGCAGGGCTTGCTCCGAACCTGCTTTTGTAACTGCTCGCCTCTGCTGCAATGGGTACAAACTGAAGCATAAGAGGTTTCAGTTGAACATGAGGAAAAACTTCACTTTGAGGGTGACGGAGCCCTGGAACAGGCTGCCCAGGGGGGTTGTGGAGTTTCCTTCTCTGGAGATATTCAAAGCCTGCCTGGATGAAGTCCTGTGCACCCTGCTCTGGGTGACCCTGCTTTAGTAGGAGAGTTGGACTGGATGATCTCCCGAGGTCCCTTCCAACCCCTGCCATTCTATGATTCTGTGATTCTGTAACTCAAAATATAGCTATTATTCACATTGCAACGCTACCATAACGAGCCCTGCCTGGGATGAGATGGGCTCCCGTAGTGTCAGGCGCTGTACAAGCCAGGAATAAAGCAAAGTTTCCTCCTGCAAAAAGCCTTGTCTCTCATTTAGTGACAGATGTAACAGGTGAATGAAATGAAAATGTGGGAGTGTGGAAGGATGGGATAATTATAACCGCTTGCTTTCGCCCGGCTTCACGGCAGGCACAGCGATGCTGTTGGGGCCCAGGTCACGCGTGACTTTCTGCAGAGTTTAGGGCATTGCCAGGTCTGGTCTCTGTTATTTATG
Source organism: Gorsachius goisagi (assembly GCA_018403395.1). NCBI lineage: Eukaryota > Metazoa > Chordata > Aves > Pelecaniformes > Ardeidae > Gorsachius > Gorsachius goisagi. Next base: position 36,087 of record BOSO01011189.1, on the reverse strand, counting down.
CAGAGTGACCCAAACGCAGGTATTAATTTCTGCAAGGCAAGGCTCTTTATGGCTCCCTGTAGATCATACAGCGGATACTGAATCACTGTCCGTCTGGTCATAGATAAATTGTCTGCGAGAATTCAGCCTCATCTGAGACGACGTTATTGGGATTGTTTCCACATTCTCAGCCCTGGTAGTTAAACGCATTAAATAAAAGAAATGAAAGATGATTTGTTTTTCATTTGGTTGAACTATTCCAAGATTTCAGGGGAAAGAAAAATCATCCCGATACATCCCGAGTTATAAATAGCAGCGCTGCGTGCACTGGGGTAAACGCTGCATTCCTCCGGGTACTTGTAAGAAAAAGGATCAAGAGAATGTGAAACTTGTAAAATTTATGGTGGTCCTTGGACGGATGTGATGTGTTAGTGGAGGCAAGGCACATACCAAACATGAAGTCAACGAGTCACTGAAGATTTATATCTCCCAGCATCTCCGTTCCGATGGCACCATATGTTTATATGGACTGTAGGTTTATTATTGGAAATTGAAGGTCTGCCTCATCGCTCCTTACTGGAATCTCGTGGATCTTTTTTCTGAAGAATACCGGGAGTAATCCACTCTCCCACTTATATCCTGGGTCTATTTTGGTTTAAAGTAAAATCTAAAATATGTGTTCTTTTTTCTTAGCAAGGAACAGGATTCCTGAAACTGGAGAAGGGCAGCGGGCAGCAGCCGGCCACCTCATTTCCATAGCTGTTACTGTAAAACCTTGTCTTTGTGCATAAGGCTTTTATAAAAATTTGCATTTTCATGGTACTGTACACATATCCCATCATTCAAGCTGGGTGTAAAACAACTCCCCCGCCTGAAAAGCTGACAAAAATCTGGGAGAATCCCAGGCCTGCAGCAGGAATAGCCCTGAAAAGCTGTCAAAACGGAGGAAGTGAGAGCGGGGGGCTGGGGCGGTGGCGTTTCCCAAGCAGCCTGGGAGCCCAGGCTGGGCTGAAGCTCAGCACCCTGCTGCCCTGGTTTGTCCCCACCGATGGCAAGGACGTGGCAGTGGGGCAGGGCCTGGAGTGGCTGCACCAGCCTGATGAGCAGGACATGGGTGGGGAATGCGGTGGGCAAGGGAAGGTCCGAATGTGCCGTGGGACCCAATGGGCAGGGGTGGCTTGGTGAGAGCTGGCCGGGACGGAGGCACTGCCTGGTGTGACACCCTACCCTGAGCACGCAGGCAGCCAAGAACACGCACCGCCGTTTTAGTTACCTGCTCTTTTGCAGCTGGGGGGATGCGAGCCAAAATTTGCTGGAGGCAAGCGAGCTATTTTCCCGGGTACTCATTCCCGGGAGCCAGTCCCAGGTGGGGGTGCCCCTGGGATGGTGGCCTCCCTCAGCCAGGGAAGGGAGGGTGCCTTGCACCCTTTGCTGAGTCTTCAGACCTGCCGGTAGCAGCAAATGATATCTTGTAAGAGAATGCCCTTGCGTAGCCGTGGTAACTAAAATAATATTGTGTACTTCACGGAGATGGGATTGCTGTGGTTAACCAATGTGTAACCCACACTATTAAGCAGTTCCTGCTGACAGTGAGGGTTACATTTTGTTTAATGTCATTTTACTTAACTGTGGTCTAAAGGTGTTGCTTTCTTCTAGTACAACCCAGGAGCATGTGAGTTTGTCACTTCTGCCCTGCAGGGCTGCTCTCAGGCCGCAGTTATCCCAAGGACAGGAACACGGACTTTTAGGGTATATTCTCATTGGTGAATTTAAACAGCCAGGAGCAGATCCCCAGCCTCGGGCACATGGTCTGCCCCTTGGTGTCATCTCCACATCCCCAGCCAGGCTGGCTGCATCCAAACAGCCAGCTGGGCATAACCCCTGGCCCCTGGTAAATCCTAAACTGTCCCAGGGACTGCGAGGGCAGCACTGGTGGCCGAGACCTAAACAGAGCTCTGTCAGCGCTGCCAATTTAACAGTACATGTGAACTAGTTTCGGGGCTTAAACCTTCAAACCTGCACCTTCAGGATTTTTATTAGTATGGATGTAACCTCTATTTTCTCCATGGGGAAGGAGAGGGAACAGGAAAAACTTCTCACTTATTTACATAAACTATTATGCCACTTACCCAAAATGCTGCCTACTAATACATTAACTTGGCTGGAATCTGTTTAGGTTTTGATTTCACAAGCGATAAGAGACTCTGTACATCACCACTGCTGTGAAAGGATGTGAAAAAGAAAGGCAGCAGGTGGCCATGCGCATCACCCCGGTGGCCCAGGTCCGGGCTGTAGGTGCAGACCCAGTGCTTTAAGGGAGGGCAGCACTGCCTGCAGTTTGGTCTGGGCCAAAACAACATCCCACCAGATTAATGGTGCACCTTGCTTGGCTTTCTAGCTGACATGGAGCCAGTAATACCCAGTTATCAACTTCCTGGTATAACTAAAAGCATCACATGCACTTTAAATTTACCTGTCTGACCCCAGGTACAGCAGTGGCAGTAGGACTGAGGGGGTCTCACCTCCTGGTGGGTCTGGCCATCCAGAATACATCTGTGATCACATTTGAAATGTTTGGAAGAAGCAGGGGTCAAAGCAGAGCCCACGCCAGCCTTGTGCAAATAAATCCAGTCTCTCTCTCCCCTTCCTATTTTTGTTTTTTTGCTGCAAAGACGCTTCCTTGGACAAAATGAAAATGCACAGCAAGTCACTCTTTGAAATGATGTTTATTCTCCAGGCTGGCAACATTTCAACCCTTGGGCCAATCTTCTAAGGCAAAAATTACCCAACTAGCTGAAGGCCTCCTTCTGTTTCTGGATTAATGTGTTCGGCTCCTGTTGATTTATGGGAGCTGTGACTTCGTGACCTCAACACGTGCTCTGAAGAAAGTGAGTTTGGGCCAGAAACCAGGAGTTACCCACTGAAAAACAAAGCAAAGGGAGATGGATTCAATCTGTTTCTGTGCACCATGCCTGGGCTTCAGGTGTCCCGTGCTGGCAGGTTCACAGTGCGTGCAGGAGGTGCCGCTACTCCCGGAGCATCTGTGTGCTGCTCAGCTGGGAGGAGGGAGGGAGGGAGAGAGAACATTTGCCATTCCCTTTCTGAGGTGCTCAGTGCTCTCTTTCCCCCACAGCCCCGCTGGCTGCGTGTCCTCAGCTGTCCCCAGCAGCCCCAGGGGGTTCCTGGGGTCACCGATTGCCCCCGAGCACCGGCTCACCAGCCAGCCCAGCCTGCAGGTTGCTGTGCTTCCGTCAGCCCAAACAAGATAAGGCATCACAAAAATACAGCTTGGTTAGAGCCATGGCATGGTCTGATCATGGACACTCTTTCTCATGTATTTTCCTTACCCGAGCAGCAAAGGCACCGCCTGCAACTCTGCCCCAGCGTAAAGGTAACCAAATGGATCTTGTGTATCTGCAATTAGCAAGTCCTCACAGACTTTCAACAAAACCATAAAGAAGACAGAACAGTGATAACGGAGGGACAGTTCCTACACACACTGAGCTGGCAAGGACAAAAAGGACACACATAGAGGATTCAATTTTTTTTTTTTTTTCTAATTTCATCTGGCATTAAGCAATCGTAACTTTTCATTTGAGTAATAAATGGATTTGTCCTTTTCAGCAAAACTGCTGTGGACATATTATTCCCTTTATGGTGTGTTTTGCTAGATTCCAGATGTTGCTGTTTATTCAAGACAAAGTTCATCCAAAGAAGGGTCAAGGAAAAAAAAAAAGTTTTGCTGAAAGCAAAAAAAAAACCAACCCCAAAACATTTTGAGAACAGTTAGTTTGTGTAGGTATTACTGCTACAGGGAGCTTTACACTGAGCTGAATTACGGCAATGCAGTGAATCATTCCGGGGGAGTGAAAATGACTGTCAGTGCTTGCTTCCCCCATTAACCTTTTTTAATGTGAACTTGTAAAATAATATGTGGTCTGGGAGAAGAGGAACAAGTGAGTACTCATGGAGACAGCCTTCACAAGAGACATTAGCATTTTTCCTGATGTGACGGTAAAAGAAATAACCCTTTGCTTTTCCAGTCTACTCCTAAATTAAGTGCCACTCTCTACAGGCAGAGATGGAGCAACCAGGGGAAATACGGGATTAAAGATGCTTCTTATTTGGGTTATGCCCTAATTGTTTCTGTCTCAGATGAGATCCCCGGTGTGCTAGGTGCTGTACGAAGCAAAACCCAATCCACACTAGGGCATTTATAGGCTAAAACAAGACACCATGGGCCTTGCTCAGAGATGAGAAGAAGATGAAACATTTTTCAGTTGCTTTCTCAAGCATTACAAAAGTATCGCCTGCATTTTTAACTAGCTTTTAATCTTAGGAAGAGAGGCAGAAGAGAGTCAGACTGTTGGTGCTGTGCAGCCTTCCCCTGGGAGGAGCAGGAGCAGGGGGAGTGGATGTGGCCGTACCACCCAGTCAATAGGGTATCGCTGCTCTTGTGTTTGCTGGGCACGGGTTTGAAACATCTGAACACTGAGTTACTCAGTTCCCACCAGCACCGCATGCAAGATGCACCAGCAAAGAGCAGTTTCCAGCTGCAGTGTTCAGCACTCACAATTTGGGCTGCTCTGTTCTGCGGGTCCCCCTGCCCTTTGGGAGAGACGTCTCCATCCCCGCTCCCAACAGGGAACCAGTCCCTCTGGAACCAACCCAGGTGGCTGTAGAGCAGCCCTGGGGTGGCTCTGAATAGCCAACCTCTGAGTGTACTGCCATCTTGGTTTCTGAAGTGAGAAGATGACTTAAAGCTGAATTTAGTCTCTCAGCATAAGTAAACTGAGCCTGTGAGTTTACCTCTAATTTTGGTAGACTTCCTCTGCAGTGGAAAGGAAAATAAGCAGCAAGAGGTTTGTTTTATTTGAAAGGAAGACGTTCACAAGAGTGGCTTGCTACCTCCTGTTGCTAGTCAAAGGCTGCTGACATATTTAGCAGCCTATTTGAATTAATTGCACTCCTTGGAACTTCATGCTCAGATCCTAATTCAGCCTTTCATCCCTGTCAGGTGGGATGAAACCACCCCTGATGTACCCATCATGATGAAACCAACCCCTGCATGAGGAGGCTTCGAAGCGTGGGTATGTCCTGCCTGTCCATCCACCACTGCGCTTCCGTGATGAGGGTCAGAGATGGAGAGACTTCTCTGTGCCCAAGGGACATGATGGAGAGGCTTCCTGCAACAATTGGGAACTGGGAACCGCCTCCTCAGGAAGCCAAGAGGCTGATATCTCCCCACTCCTATGGACGTGGAAGTAGAGGTGCATGGTATCAGGTCTGAAGACATCTTACGCTGGGCTGGAACCAAGCAGCAATGCAAAATCAGCACAAAGCACAAAAAGTAGGTAGCTATCCCCGGCCAGATTTAACGTTTGGCAAATTCCTGAGCAACCTTTCCCTTCGGTAACCCTTGGAGCACCCAGGAGCTTGTGGGGCGGGTTGGCTCTCACTGAGTTGAGCTTGCCCTGTGCAGACAGGAGGGGTTAATCGCAGGGACACGTGCAGTCTGGGGGGCCTGCCTATGCTGTCAGCCCCCCCCCACCCTGCAGCAATCCTTGCAACCCACTTTGTGATGGATTCGGGGTGGTGTGGGTTTCTGGGTGCTGGCAGGAGACTGCCATGGAGTCAGAAAAGCCGGTGATGCCAAGCAAAGGGCTTCTTCCAGACTGAATCTGGCCTCGTGTCTTTATCTCCATGGGAGACTTCCTGGGAAGAAGGGAGTCAGTCATCTGTCAGTGCCGGGAGTGATCGCCTTGCAGCAGAGCCAAGGGGAAAACTGAAAACTGCAATGTGAAAGGCTTGTGCTCAGCCAGATTTTCTTGAGTACCTTTGCCCCTGCTCATGAAGAGGTTTGATCTTGTTTCCCCCCGGAGCATTTTCTCCCCACTCAGAAGGAGCAGAGGCACTAATGGGTGGTTGTCCATATGAGCCACGCTCCCTGCCACAAAACTCCCAAACAGTCACTTGACAGCTCCCCAGGGCTTCTGTTTCCCTCAGCTTTGGTACCTTCTTAATTAAAAACTCATTAGGTATCACATACATTTTTTTTTTTTTTAATTTGGTTTGACTGTCTTTGGGAAGGGGGAAGGGGGGACAACCTCTCCTCTACTTCCTAGCAGGAATATTTACCTATGGACACAGCCTAATCTGACTTTTAAGCAAACAGATCAATATTTGCTTTTCACCACATAGAAACTTGTTAGTGTTAGCTGTTAGCATTCCTGGTACAGAAACTAATAAATATCGACGTTAGGGGCCAGCGATTTGGCTGGTATGTGTAAGTATATTCCGCTTCAACTCAGCAGAGTCAGTGTATTCCAGCAGAGAAGTTGTTGTCGTGTTTTTCATAGTTGTACCATATTTTGTTTCCAAAATTAAGTTACGATCATGATAGAAAAGAAATGATGAATGGAAAATTAACTGCATGAGATCAAACAGGAATCAGCATGGGCACCTGGAGGGGTGGAGGCTAGATTCATTTTAGGGAAGGGAGTGCTGGTGCAGGTCAAGTTACTGCTATCCCCTTGCCTGACTGCCTGAACCTACATATCTCAAGTTTCCCAGGTCACAAGATTATTCATATTTGCTTCCATTATAGTCTCTGCTAGGAGCACTAATGCATCACTCCTTGTGTGTTTGCCATGAGGAAATACATACCATTAGAGAGCCTACAATCTACACAGACAAGGTAAGTAGAAAGTCGGAGATAACATTATTGTTATACCTATTTATGGCTGGGAAGATTAAGGGAAGGAGATTAAGGGAATGCCTGTGGCAGACAGAGCAGTTAAAGACTGGTCTCCTAAGACCCCCTGCTAGTGTCTTACTTGTATGAAATTAAATTTGAGGTATGCCAACTAGCCCTGTAATAGGAGCTTTCCAAAACAGGGATGTATTTTGCAAGTAGATATATTTTTTCTTTGCAAATTAGTAATAAATAAATTGGACATTAGGAAACATTTTTTCAACCAAAAGGGTTGTCAAGCATTGGAACGGGCTGCCATGGAAGCGGTCGCGTCCCCATCCCTGGAGGTATTTAAGATAGGTAGATGATGTTCTTAGGGACATGGTTTAGTGGTGGGATGGCAGTGTTGGGTTAATGGTTGGACTTGATGATCTTAAAGGTCTTTTCCAACCTAAACGATTGTATGATTCTATGATAGATCTACCACAGGTATCAGTGCTGCCTTTGGCTTGCTGGGCATGGGGGATCCAGCAGAGCTGGACCAAGCTCCATCCCTAGTGGTGCCTGAGGAGGTGAAATAGGGTGAAAAGCCCTTCCTATACCACCAAGCCAGTAGAGTGAACACAAACCATCTCCAAATCTCTGGTTTATGTTCTCTCTCCTGAACACAAGCTGTGTCCCCAGCTGGCACTTGCCCTGCTTCCAGAATAGGGTGGTGAAAGGGGGATGAAATTCATTACACATGTCCCAGCTAAGAGCACGTATTTAGTTATTTGTGATGGAGCAGAGCTGCTGGGCAGCTCTTAGCACTGCCACAACCTGTCCCTGTCCCAGAGCCGTGTCTGCTGTATGCACAGCAGTCTGTGATGGAAGAAAGCACAGTCTGGTGGCACCTTCCAACACGATTTTAGCAGGCGGATCTCACCATTGCTTCATGGATGTACATGTCCTAATCACTTTCCCTCTATTTTCTACAGTCCTGAACTCTAGTAATTACTACTAATGTCTGCCTCTAGTAATCTGAATTGCAGTATCACTGGTGATGCTCTGAAGGCTCTGATGCTCTAGTGTTGCCATAGTCAAGACTAGGTGCTGGACTGTCTTCCCTGGGCCTGTGAACACCTCACTGTCTAATATGATGGCCAAGCTGGTGTCCTTGCATCGTCAGATGTTATCCATGACATGTAAACAGCATGTTGTCCCCTGTCTTCTTGCTTTTCCAACGTGTCTCAGTGCATTAACATCACCCTGTGTTATGCTGCCATACGGGGTGGCGTCAATGGCTGTGCGGTGGCATGTCTTGGACAGATAGAGGGTTGGCGGTTGGTGCTCCTAGAAACAGGACCATAGTATTGTGTACATGTCTGGTGCCAGCCAGGATGTCAGGGTTCCCACAGCAGGTCACCTTTGAAATTCATCTTGCTGCTGTCCCCAAACGACCATTCCGCACTGTGACTTTTGCTTTAGCACATCATTAGTAGGCATTTTAATACCGTGGTGTCACCAGATTAACTAGTCAGGGAGGGGATCCTTTCCCTTGCTCCCAAAATTACACTTGGGTTCCCAAGAGTATCCTGGCATGCCAGTGAAAGGCAGAGACCCTGAGCCATGCGTTTCCCCTGACTGAAGCAGAGAGAGAAGCAGAGGGAGCTGCCCCAGGCCCTGCCCGGGGTGGCAGATCTGGATAGGAGTGGTGGCATGGAGGGACGTGGGTTTAATGACCAAACAGAGCACTCAGGATCTGGAACATGTGCACTGCACAGTGGCACGATCTGAGAAGCCATTTGAGGTCTCAGCTGGAATACAAACATAGAAAAGATAACCACGGATTACAAGGCTGTTTGAGATCTATGTACATACACTGTTTTGACAGCAGAAATTATAAACAGATCATTTTTGTTGACCTGCGCCCTTCAATCTGTTTGGAAGCAATTCCTGCCTTTTATCCGAGAAATCAACGGTGGAAAACATTGCTTGTGTGGAAAATACTGTCTTGCTCATCTCTTGCCCAATGGTTTATTTCTTAATTCTGATTAATCGAGCTAATACTCATAGTTCCTTGGCACTACCTGAGCATGAGTCCCCACGCTGCTGCCGCTGACTGTTTGGATGGGTCTGCCTGGTGAGTCAGAGCCGAAATGTCCGCGATGGGCTGATAAAAGGGGGATGACACTTCAGGCAGCACAAACCAGGGGAGGCCCACACCTCTCGCCCTATTCCACACCACTTTCACCAGTGGTGCAGGAGGAAAGTGGAAAAGGGAGATAGAGGGAGGAAGGAGCCAGCAGGAGGAAAAGCAGGGCGTGGATCAGAACGAACAGCCAGGACATGGAAAAAAAAAAACATTTCCAAAGCAGAAAAAAGTGGGTGCCATACAGAAACCTGCTCAGCTTTGTCCCGCTTAGTTGACAGAAGTGCTGCAGGCTTCCCACGCTGCTCTTTTAGCAATGGGTGACAGCGCGAGAGAGCAAGGCTGGTTCAGCACGCTGCTCCTCCGCACTATGGGGCTGACCTGCTGCTGGCTCTTCCCTCCTCGGCGAGGTGGAGGAAGGGGCCTGGGGTCCCTCCTGGAGGTGAGGTATGGGCAGCAGGACAGTCAGCATCTAGGAGGTGGCAGATTTGACCAAACGGTCGGAGCTGTGTGCCTGCCAAGGTCTGATGCTACAAGCAAGGCGGGAACTGTAAGACCAGAAAGAAAAGTCTCTCTCAGATCCCTAGAAACAGATCTCGGTGTTTAGGCTGGTTTCGCTCTCCTCTGAAATGTGTAGGCTCTGTTTTAAACTGCAGTGGTCAATGCTGCCGTGTGGTAGCATTGCTGCAGCAATAATGGGTTGAGGATTTTGCTCAATTAATCTAAGAATCTAAGAGATTAGACCTCTCTTTACAAACCTGGCTGTTAAAGGAGAACGCCAGGCAGCCTTTGAGCAGCTGTTTTTACACACAGTTGTCCTGAAGTGAGGTTTACCAAGGTTGAGGTCCAGCAGGCCCCAAGAAACCCCTCCCCAGGGACAGAGCCTTTGCTAGACCAGCGTCTGTGTCCCCCCAGCCATCACTCTGCCCGGTTAGCACTGAAAAACCTCCTTATGGAATCATTATTGCAGACCATTTGCTGGTCTAGATCAGTGCCTGCTTCTTGCAGATGTATTTGTCCTTTGGTCTTCCCCCAGCGCCGTTGCTGCCGGGGCTGTACCTGGGCTTTCATTGTCGCCATTATAAGAGTGATTAAAGCTGCAGAGGATGCAGAGTTAGAGTCAGGTCAAGCTGTTTCCCCCACCTTCGCCCTGAGATTGGTTTTCATCTGCATGCTATTTTGTTAGAAATCTGCATTCATGGAAGATATTCTTAATACGAAAGCAATTGATACCTCTTGTCTGGCTGTGTCCTGCCTACCCGCTGCTGGCCAGACACACTGCTCCCAGGACATTGTGGCCAGCTGGGTGGCATTTCAGATCTTCTTTCATTTCCAAAGGACTGATTTTGACCCCAGCCCTGTGGTCTGAATTAGCCCTTTTCCATCTCTGACATAACTCAGTTGTCACTAGTACCCCCCTGGTTCTGGGTCCACGCCATCGCTGCTGCTCTACATGGTTAGTGATTCACCAGCCCTGTTCCTCTCTCCAGCCAGGCGTGTGTTCAACCCCATCACGCAGAGTGGGACATCATGAGGCCACCTGCCCTGGACTGGCCCACAGCTACACTCTTGTCCTAAAACCAGGGTAGACACAGAGAAACTGCCTGGTGGGAATAGTCCATAGCTCACGCCCTGTCCAGAAGTTGCTTGTGAGGGAATTAGATGGTCTGAGGACAAAAAACATGTCAGCAGTGGAGCTAATATCTTATCAATATGGAAGGCTCTAGCCCTGCACCCCGTTCCTATTTAATTTCCTAAATCAGACACGACCCAAATTATCTAACTTTGGTAAGCTATGTAGGGAAAATATCAGTCTAATTCTCTCTAGAAGATGGACCCTCACCCTAGGAGTACTGCAGATCCTACCTAAGGCTCCATACAAAGCCTGAGGGCTCTTGCTGGTGGAGGGGAGACAACGGGCTGCATCCCCTGCCCAGCTCTGTGCCCATGCCAGGGGTGTTTGCACCCGCCAGGCAGCGCTTGTGCTGCTACCTCTGTTGTCTTGTGCTCCCAGAGATTTCACAGACACATCAGCTCAAAACTAAGCAGTCACATTTTTACCGGGCCATCTTCTACCTCAGCAATTCTTACAGAGCAGGATCTGGGCAGGAAACATCTGCTTCAGAGATGGCTGCAGCCTGAGCGGTCAAAGGAGCTGTGGCAAAACAGGGAGTAAACACAGCCGGGGCATAACAAAGTGGTGTCCGGTAACAAATTCCTCCTATAGGAAAGAAAACTGAATCTTACCCTTGTTTCCCCAAATCCTCTCTGTTTCCCAGCTAAGCCCCAACAATTTCAAGCATCCCAGGCATGCAAGGAAACACAGCTGACGTCAGGCGGCTGGAGGCCGGGGATAGGGGACGGAGCTCAGGAAGTCTGTGCCCCTTACAATGAAACAGATACTGTGTGGAGAGTATATTGTGGGTCATAAAAGGGTTTCCCCGATGCGCAATCCATCTGAGACAATTTTCTATTTAAAGTCCCCAGCTGTAGCCTGAGGAAGGGGCAGTGGAGCACTGCGTGAATCATCCATCCTGCCCGAGTGAATCCCGAGTGGGAGATTTCCTGCGTTCAGAAAGAAAACAAGACGCACGGCCGCTGCTGGTGTCACCGGGAGAACCCTGAACACCATCTAACAGGGACCTCGCTGAGGTCATCCGGGAACCCAGATGTAACGCTCATCTGCCATTAATTCCACACACTCAGAGAAAAAAGCTGCAGGCTCCCTGGCTGGTGGGTATGTTATACTGGAGGAGGTCCACAAAACGGGCACAGGTTGCCCCACCAGAACGACCAGCTACAGCCAGGCCGTACCAGTGGAGGAGGTGGTTCACGGTTGCCACCACCATGCCCTCCCTGGCCGCTGGAAGCAAGGGGAGTCTCCCATCCCAGCTCCACCGCTCACAAAGGCAGGCTGTGGTCAGGGCAATCAGGTCCATCCCTGCACTGGTTCACGAGCTACATAAGCATTTTACTGTCTGCTCATCTCATAAAAGAGCCTCTACTGCAAATTATTCCTCAGGGGGAAGAGGCTTCAAGTTACAAAACTCTGTCATTCACTGAACCAACACTAAATCACGACCATACTCTAAATCATGAGCATGCTCAGTATGCAAGGAAGATTTCAGCCACAGGAACACTTAAAGTGCTGCCTGCAATAAATAAAGGCATGAAGGTGATAAAATATAGAGCAGCATTAGCTCAGCTACACTTGTTTAAACCCAGTTATCAACAGCACTCAAGTTTTTCATTTGTGCTCAAGGCTAAACTTCATGTCATTTTGCACATTTACAATGGGATCAAGGATAGGAATTTCAAATGGTTTTTTTGGTCTAATTTTCCCCTCATTGAACCACTGAGCGTTTCAGTGGCAGCGTCCCAGAGAGCACAGAAAAGCAGTAAGTATGTCTCTTACCAGAAACACTGCAGCCAGACGTGCAAAATGCTGATCTGGTAAAAATTCAGTGCACTCATTCAATTGCATATACATCATTTTGATAAATTAACTTTCTAGGGGCAGGTTTCATATTGGATCGGACAGTTTTTATTTGTGTCACTCCAGCTTTGTGTCAGATGGAAAAGACATAGTCGGTCACCTCGCCTGTCAGGCAGGGACTATCCTACCAATGCACTTTTTGAGAACCTGGTTTATTTCCCACTTGCAATCATTTTCCATAGCAGATTATGCTAACCTCAAAAAACATTTCCATTTATTTGACTAAGCTTTGCATTATCTCTAAATTAAGCATTCTATTTAACAATGCACATTCATAACAACCTTTCCTATAGTCCTCTTTTTTTGTTGTTGTTCATTAGATTAGAGAAGTAAATTTCTACTTGAAGTACTTAGTAAACAAATAAGGGAAAATGTCTTTGTCTGCAAGGGTGCTACAGATGCAGTCCTCACTAATGGCGTCTTTACGGAAGAAGTTTGTAAATGTTTGACAGTAGAGGTGGGATTTGTCCGACCAGCTCCAGATGTTCACACTGTAAATTTCTGCCTATGAGCTAAGTGTCTAGACTGGTTTTATAGTTAATGGAGAAATACAGGCACTTCAGGATGCATTTTTTCCTTATCCTAATCCTAATGGCTCTGATACTGCACCCTGCCTGTTTCTTTCCACCGGCTATGAAGGGAACCTGAAGTGCCCAGCACTGATGCAGATGTCCAGGCTACATCTGAACTAGAAAACTGAAATGCCAGGGATCATTCTCTGGCACTGAAGAGGAGGGGCAAGGAACAGCGCTAAATGCTCTTGCCATCAAAAGTAGTGAGGTTGCCCCAAACTGACTGTTACCACCCTGACCTGAGCCCACTGGGCCTTTGGGAGAGCACTGGGTGGTCCAGGTCGAAATAATGCTGGGGACTGTTCTAGCAGTTGGGATGGTCTAGCACTGTGGATGGCCAAAATTACAGAAGGAAACGATGGTAGCTGGCTCAGGAACAGGCATTTATGTTGTAGCCATGCCAAGTAAGAGAAGTGAATCCTACCAAATGTCTTGGAGGTGCTTGTGTCCTCTTCTGCTGCCTTCTCTACCTGTAAATGTGAATGATTTGGTTGATGCTTGGATGCTGCTGGTGTTTCTTCTGCAGGGGCTATGGTTGCTGGTTAATATTTGGCTTCTCTGACCTCTTTTCTTATTGTTCCTGAAGTATGAAGGTATTTTTTGTCAGTGCCTCCAGCTCTTTTCACAAGCCATGCAGGAAGAGGATGGCTCATTTGCCTCCTCTGAGATTTCCCTGAATTGATTTCCCTCTAGTGGTTTGTGCTGATGGAAGGATTAAGCTTTTCACTTGCTATTTGGTGATTATTAAAATCACCGGGGATAGGATTGCAAGATCAAGCAATGTCTTTGCTAAACCCAAAGGGCTTCCCGAGTGAACTTTTTGCTCCTCCTTTGATATCAACACACGGTTCTTCCCATCCATACCAGAGCCCATTGCCAACTGCACCCACCAACGCAGCAACATCCTTTCGTAAACCCTCAGTCTGTAGCTGAAAATGTAATGGAAAAATCCAATCCTTTTTTTCATCTAGATTTGCATAGCGGAAACACGCTGTATTGTATTCACTTTTTATGCAGTAAAAACTGCTTATTTGGAAACTGCTTCATTATTTTGATGCAAAATTTCTCATTTTCCATCTTTCAGTGGCCTTCTCTTGTGCCTGCAAGACCTAAGTGTCACTGTCACCAAGAGCTATTGCTGTGGATATGTACCTATCAAAGGCAGATTCTGATCACAGTTTTAGTGGTGCGAGTATAACATGACCTTGACCCTGACCAGAGTCTGTTTGCTAAGGAAATAACACCTGTAAGAATTTCATACAGCTGGGACACCTGATTCTTCACATATTTTGCTTTATCTCTGCAGTTTCAGTGAGACTTCTCTGTACAATAGCTTAAATCAGAGGCAAGTCTGACCCCAGACACTGAGGATGGACAGGAGTGAAAATAAAACTCAAAACCAAGGAATGGATGTTTCAGTCCAACTGCAACACAAAAAGTAATGAAAATGGGATACGAGAATCTGGGGGGAATCTAGAATTCCTAACATGGCATTACAACTGCTTCTTTTTATCTTTGAAGACTTGCTCTTTGCGTTATCTATATTCCTTCTCTTCCATGTAAATATACCAGTTTTCGATTAAGGAAGCTTACTTTTTTAGTGAGTTGTTAGATTTTATTCCTGAAGCTTTAAAACAGAAGAAAAAAATATTGATAGGGAGAGTGCTCATACATATCACAGGAAAAATTCCTAAAGAGAAGTTCTTGGAAACTGGTTCCCAGACCAATTTTTTGCACAAATGAGAGGTGCCATGAAAAATGATAATCCCTATTAATTAAATCTTTTGATTTAGAGAACAAACGGAGGCACATCAGAAAGCTGATTTGTAATGTGACTCAGTCTTTTTGCCTCTAGGTCACCGCGGCAGAGCTGGTGTGGGCTAGTGGCGACTGAAAGTCATTATTCTCTGACAGCGGTTTGGAGACTTCTGGGAAATGAGTTGGTGTTATCCTGCTACCAGTGGTAGAGTGACTGATGTGGCATCAAGTAATCTATCCTCCCTACAGGGGGTAATTGGTATTTTCCTCCGTGATAGCAAACAGAGAGGCTACAGCTAAACCAGGCATAAAGCAAAATTATCATCCTGTCATTGCATCACCAGCATCAGCCACATTATCATTTTCAGCTCCCAAAGCGCTAACGCTATGTGCACCTTGCCACCACGGTGTCCGGACACCCAACACGGGTGGTATCAGCAGGATGCCCTGGTACCCCAGGGGCTGGCATTGTTCTCCTTACTGGTAATGCTCACGTGGAAGGAAGAGCTGGGGAGGGGAAGGGAGATGAACCTCTCTAACCACTCCCTAGGATTGGTCATTACTTCGTACCACACGTGCTGTCTGCAATGGCACAGTTTCTGTTCCTTTCTGCGTATGAAACACGGTCAGCTTCCTCCTGCTTGCCACCGGAGTCCCCTGCCATTCACTCCTGCCCTCCTGAAACTCAGCTTGGTTTCTTGACTGGTAGCATCGGCATGAGCACGGCTGGCTCTGGTGCACCTGTGAGCACACAACTGGGTTAACTGGAGTGCCCAAGGCAGCTTTAGATGGGCTGCTGAAGTAAAGTACCAACAAGCTTTGGATGAGGGAAAGCTGGCAGAATGCATTTGGACCTTGTTGGCACTTTGCATTTTTGCAAATCTGCTGCAGTATTTTTTGCAAAAATTTGCAAAGAATGTGTCTCCATCACATGTTTTGGTCCAGTACTACCACTCTCCAAATCTAGGTTTACTGTCCCATTGAACTTCAGTTCTAGGGACAGTGGCTCACATCACAGAGGAAGCTATCCCAATTTACCCTAACCACTTCAGGAAATTAGCTCCAACCTCCACTGGGATTTCCTGTTATTTCCCTGGTGGAGGCTGACTGATGGGAGGATCTGCACCCAGAGACGCTTTCCTGGCAGACTTTGTTTCCCATGTTTTTCCCACCTGAGTCTCTGTGCTCTGAGCTGCCTTCATGACTGATTCAGCCTCCTCCAGACAGTGGTTCATTGCATTAAAAAATAAAGGTTCAAGCCAGATGTATTGCCCTCTGGAGAGGCCTGTTTCCCTCCACCAACTGAAAGCTGCTTTGAACGATGCGGTCAGACTTATATGTGTGCCCTTGAGATGCCTGAGAGAAGGAGACCTGCATCTTAGCATGTGCATTTCTAGAGAGACTTAACAAAATGGAGCCAATATTCAGAAGAAGGGAAAAAAAAATACTTTGGAGACCTGGAAAAATATGTTAAGAGAGTTAAAGTGATCAGTTTGATTTATATAGGAAAAGAAGATTTAGTGGCAACTCAGCTACAGTCAATAAAAAGGTTAAAATGTTAAAGAGCTTTTTAAATCTAATGGAGAAGGACATGACAAGAAGCAGTGGCTGGAAACTGAAGCCAGGCAAATTCAGGTGCAGTCTCATAAACTATAACTCCCATAAAGCACTGTGCCACCAAGGGAAAATGCAGCTTAGTGTTGACCTTGACTCAAAGCAGACTATTGGTGGGAGGTGACAGCCATGCTACCAACTGCAAAAACCATTTAAGCATTGGGACTATCTGAATTTTGTGGTCAGACTCAAAGGGTGCTGAACTGGCCGATGCATATTCTGAGCAACCACAGTCCAAACTAGGGATTCAGTTGCATATTAAATAGATGCCAGGTGCCATTTGAGGAGTTCTGGGCAATCTGGGATATCCACACAGAACTGGCCGGACATGACAAGACTTACAGAAGACCCTTTTGGAGTAGAAGGTAGAAACTAGGAAGGATACATTAATGAATCTGCAAGGTGGTTGAATCTAGTCCCAGTTGTCTAGAATCCTCTTACAGCCAGTGGAGAGCTTAAGTAGGCTGTCCAAAAATGGTGGTCTGAAATCTGGTGAACCGTAACATGACAATGCCTATTTGCCTCCCTACATTTTAAAAGGAGAGCAGGGAGATTGGCTCAGATATTGATATCTACACTGTAGGTATCGAATGCTAAGTGAGATGAATCCAACACTCAGTGACTAAATGAAATGCTCCACTACCATAACAATGTTTTAAAAAATTTTTCTTGGAGACTAAATTGCAAGATCTTCATTTTTCAATCTGAATTTTGGATAGCAATAAACAACTAAAGGCCAGAAATTCCATGTTTTCCCTTAGGCCAAACTAAACAAATAAGCTAGACTACAGAAGTTATTCCAGTGCTCTCAGTGGAAAAGAACATACGCCCATTGAAATTAGAAATGCTCATTTCTCTCTCAGACACAACCCAGGCCAACTTGTGAAGTTTGATGAATACATAGCCACTGACGTGTGAGCAGATTTCTCGCTACTCCCCAGAAATCTCTCTGCTCAAATACAGATTCCCAGCAGTTAGATAACAAACCCATGCCAACACGCATGTAGTTGTGCCATGTCCAAGCATACGACTCTGAAAGTTGCTAAGCAATACGTAGTGAAGCAACCGGGAAAGAACAGGAAAGGAAGAAATAAACCAACCCAAAGTAAGGGAAAGATCAGAAGATCATTTTTTGAGTGCCCTTTGACATTGTGTTGCTGCTGTAGCTAAGGCAACACAAGCCTTCCCGAAACCTCAGCTTGGCCTCTCCAGCTGTAATAGACAATTGTCCCCTTTTAATGACTGTACTTTCTTACCACTCCTGCACAAAATTAATTTCATAGTCTAGGGCTGAATCATGAACAAAAGTGCAGGGAAGCAGCAGCAAAGACCAGTGTCATGACCAAGGCTGGTAGAGGAGCGGGGCGCCGAAGGCAGCCGGTGCCGGGCAGGGTGGTGGCACTTTGACCCCCGCACGCCAGGCGCCGCGGGAGAGGCACGTTGTACCACACCCTGCAAACACTGCCGCTGGAGCCGTTGGAGCGGCAAGTGAGCAGAGGCATGCAGAGGTCAAGATTATTTTTAGAGAAATAATTAACAGCCATCTTTCCTGAGTCACTGAGAAAACATTGTTTGTTTGGGGGCAGCTTCTGCTAGGAAGCACACCAGACCTTTAAAGGTGTGTTTGTTTACCTGCTGTATGTGCTGCTCAGGCTTCGAATGGTAGACGTACTCAAAACAAAGGCAATGCCTGACCCAGTCACAACTGGGTCTTTTAGGACAAGCAGATTATCACATTAAATTGATTGACAAGTGCTGGAGCAAGAGGCCAAGATGCCCCTATTTTCCCCAAAGGAAAGAGGGCCATGGTCTGGGCAGTGTCATGGCCTCTCCTCTTGAAGTGGTGGTGGGATCTTGGGTAAGATCCCAAAGTCCACACCAGAGGTGTGGGGAAAATGCACTGCAGCGTCTGACAGTAAATTTCAATATCAGGCCTTCGACCTAGGCACTGCAACTGCACCAGCTGTACTCTTAAATTGCTAAAAAACCCTGGTTCAGGTTTATCTGAGGTTAACTTGTCCTTTACAAACACCTCCTGGCACCTCAGGGTCAGGACAGGACCATCCCCTCCTGTTTTGAAGCCCAGGAGGGCTTGTGGTCTGGACGTGACTAGACCATGCTGGCTGCCTTCAGGAACAGAAAACATGCTCTGGCAGCATTTTGTTTGCTCTTTAGATGCAACTGTGATATCTGAAGAGCACGAATGAGCCTCACAGAAGTTTGTCAGTCAAAGCCCTGAGGAAACAGGTGTGTTTTGAAGGTGTCAGCAAGGTCTGTCACTGTGTTAGCAGGTGCTACCTCCAACTCCCTTCTCCTTCGTAGGCTTCCCCTAAGCTAATTAACCATTTAAACCAATCTTGTCTACACTAGGATTTTAATCCTTTGTTATAACTCCTGGAGTGTCTCTGGAAATCGAAATAGCCCCCAGTCAGCTACCGGGGATGGTCTGGGAGCCCTTAGGGCTAAGGCAGGAGTCACACATCTATCTGCCTGACTCTTTAAAAACCAGAGCTCCTCTTAGGCCAGCTCCCTTTTAGATGCTGAAGAAACTCAGAAGCTAAACCACAAGTCACTGGTGGAGTTTAGATGCCACAGGCTGAGGCGGGAGTTGCAGGCTGCAGTTCTGGATCTAAAAGTTCCCCGCTTTTGGGGAACTTCTGGTTGCATCTGCTCTTCTTAGGGTCAGCGCACCACGGAGTGTCCCTCAGTTAATGATGCAGCACCTCATCGTGCCAAAGTCCTTGCCTGACCCCTATGGATGAGGCTTCGTCCTTCACCTTGTCATGATGGGAAGGTTGCTGGCTGGATCCTGCCCAGCTATGGATGGAGACCCTGGTTGGGGCACACGCCCAAGCACTGGGAAGGAGAAGCATCTCTCGCTGGCTGTCATCCAACCTTTTGTAGCAGGAAGGCCAAGGGAGTCATGTGAAACCTAAGCACAGAGTCAGCATTTAGAGGGCTTCAGCACTTAAATTATTGGCAGTCACTCTTTAAAGTAGAATAATTAATTCTCCCTGCTGCTACCTGATGTGCTCCACCAAAAGTGTGGGGGTTTTTGTAGGCTATGTAAGAAGGTAACAACTTAGGAAGAAGAAGTCCATGAACAGCCTAACCCAACGGAATGAAATGGCATTTATTGTATAGTCAGACAGCATGGAGCCTGTGCTTTCAATGCAATTAATTCTGTCATGGCTTAATAAATTCATTACACTGCTGTAGTCAAGACTGAAGTTTAACAAGCACAATTATGAGGGTTTTTTTGTGTTTAAACATATTAACATTCAGATTCTTAAAGGGAAATTTTGCCTACACTGAGGCCTTGGCTGCTGTATAATTGAAAAAGGCACCTACAAAAATATGCTTTTTTCAGGTATGATATTTTTATTTTCTTGCTTTGCATATGCCTCACAAAACTGGACTGAATTTTTTAAAATATAAATGAAATTATTTGGACCTTTAGATACTTTAATTTTCCGAAAGCAAAAAGGAAAACTGCTTCTTTACTGTACTTCTGAGTGTTGGAAGAGCAGGGCTTTTGCAGATGCTCACCTCGTCTTAAAGGAGCGACTTGTATCCCTTGTAGAAATGTGCTCCCTGTTTTCCAATGCAAGGTGCAATGTCAGAGGGTTCAGAGGAGGTAGCAGGCGGCTTGGGTGGGAATCACCCAAATCACAAAAACTTAGTAAGCATTAAGTTACAGTCATTATTAAAAGGGGCAGGCAATCCTCCGCTTTCCCCGGGCTCTGGCCACTCATTCCCTCCAGGCTGCCTGCGACATTTTAGGGCCCATGCAGTTGTACCATCAGTGAACAGATCTGGTTGAAAACTATCTCAGGGGAAAAGAAAAAACAAGTTGTCTTCTGGTGGATCTGAACTGACTTAGTGCACATCTTTTTGCTCCTACATTCCCTGTGCATGAATCGCCTTCTGGGAGTACAGGTTTCTCTTCAGTAGTCAATGCTTATGTGTCCAGCAAATAATTCTTGCTTTCATTTTGGAGCAGGATGGGAGCACCAAGGCAGAGAGGCAGGGTGACATTCCAGGGTCCCCAAGGACCAGTCTGTGTTTCTCAGCCTCGTGCTGGGTATGAAAGCATGGCTCTTTCTTAAGGGACATGTAAAGACTTTGCAGAAGTGAGCTGTTAATACCCTTCCTTGCCCACACATGCTCAGTCCAATGTAACATCTGCAAAAATTATAAAAGCCTCCTGAAACCTGGCTTCCCAAGGCTCAGCCACAATCTCAGATGTCTCAGTGCACATTTTAGTTTGTAAAATCTGAACATTTAATGAGCCAGGTGAGGGATGCACCAGCAACGACAGCCAATTGATCCACACAACAACTGTATTCGTGACTTGCATGCTGAGGGTATTTATTCATGCCTGCAGTGCCCATGAGCATGCTTCTTCTTGATGATGGTGATGAAGGACTGATCCCAATGACAGCTGGAGCATTGGCATTTGTCAGGACGTGGCTGGGGTCTCATATGCAGTTTGGTCATTGCACTTAAAAAAGGGTGTAGAGCAGCTGGAGGGGCTTCAGAGGGAAGCAGCAGAAATGCTTTGAGGTCTAGAAGATAAGGTTTGTGGAGTCAAAGGGCTTGGGGAACATCAGTCTGGGGGACAGATGACTGCCAGGGAAAGATAAATGCTTCAAATGAGGCAAAAGTGCCTTCAGAAAGGGAATAATCTGTCTTTGTGCCTGGAAAGGGGTCAAAGATTATGGACTTTAACTGCAGCAAAAGGGTTTCAGTTAGAAATTATGAAAATCTTTCTCAATCAAGAAATAGTGAAGCACTGAGTTGGATGCCCAAGGGAAGCTGTGTAGTCTTCACATCACTGTCTTTTTTAAAGGACAGATTAGAGGAGCACCTGGCAGGATTTGCTTCAATACCTTTGATCCTGTCTTGGCATGAGGGATCTGCACTGTGACCTCTCAAATTCCCTTTCAGGTTGATTTTCTCTGACGCTATTATGCTGTGGAAATTTGTCACAGAAAGCCATCTCTCCCTGGCAAGTGAGATGCAGCCACGTGGTTGTCTGGGTGTCCTGTAGCACCTTCGCAGCGTGGAGCTGCTCAGAGCAGAAGTGCAGAGACCACGGACAATCATGGGAATGCAGAGCTGGAATCTGACTGAGAACCTTTAATTAACAGCATAGCTCTTGAGATGGGGTGTCCTGCAATCCTCAAGGACAGCAAATGGTTGAGACCTCAGTTTAAGTGCCTGATCTGAAAGGGGGGGATGTTACTGATTTCTGCAGCGAACCAGGGTATGTGGGAGTTGTGCATTTCGCCTAAGGCCCAAAGCCTTTGCAGAACATGACTCCCGAAAGACAATAAATTGTGTGTCTTGATGGTACAGCTCTGTAGAAAGAAGACTTGCTCCCTAGCAACCCAGTGCAAACTCATCTGTCTCAAATGTACCCAAGCAGTCACCAGCAAACGTAATTTTGCTCAGTAAACCTTGATCCATGATGTCTGCAATAGTTTGGAACGCTAAAAACAAATGCATCATCTGCCAAATGGCTTTTCTTATACTAATGCCATGAAAATGCATACCCTTTACTGGGGTCCTGCATTTGATTTGCCATCTCTAGAGTGATAGATCCTGTCTAGGTAATTGGAAAAGAGCGTGCCAAGAGTTATCTCATTGTAAACACATTAGGAGCCGAGATAAATCCTGGACAAGCCAAGCTCACAGCAGATGAAACATAGCAGAAACAATGCAACGTTTTCTAGTCTGACAGAGGCGGTGGAGCAGACTCTTCTATTCAAATACTCATGAGGGTATACACATCTGTATGGGTATACACATCTGTACGGGTATACACATCTGTACGGGTATACACATCTGTACAGGTATACACAGAAAATGAGAGTTTCTCCTGGTAATCCCTTTTCCATTGCGAAGCGTTTGCAGTTTGCACGCGCTGGAGCCGGGCTGAAATTGCACCTCTTACACATGCCCGTGCAGGGAGAGCTGAAAGCAACAGCAGACCCCGCAGGAGAGATTGCTTCTGAAAGGGGGGGTGCAGACCCAGAGCACAAGGTGGGAGAGGAGGAGGCTGTGCTGCTCCCACACGCTCGTCTGTCCCATGAACACCAAGCACAGGCTGGGCCAGGCAGTGCTTTACGGGGGGGAGATGCTGCTCTTGGCTAATTTGCTTCAGCATCTCACAACATCTTTGAGGCTGTGAGGAGCACCAACCAGACATGTTTTAGTTGTGGGGGCATTTTGGCACAAAAACCTTCCTGACCATATATAGACCATTTTAGTTTGGTATCAGCTGATTCCCCAGAGCAAACGTGACCTGGATTTTTATGCACATTTTTCAAGGACAGACCTATGGCTTTAGGAGCACTGATACGACAGCACAACCCTGAACTCTCAAAATCACACCAGCTCCTTTCCCTCTGTGCTCGGTGATGCACCGCTAGCCTGCCTTCATCCTCACCTTGAGAGCCACAGCTGGTCCTACACAAATAGCTGCTGCTGCTGCAGGCTCCACATTGCAATGAGCCCCTGCATCACAGCGCTGCTTGAAAGAGGCCCTGGGTCAGACTGCGTATTTTGGGGTACCTCAGAATCAAAGGCAACAAAACTTCCTTTTACATCATCTGTCGCGCTGCTTGAGTTAATGTTAGCATTTGATATGTGCATTTGCCACAAATGGTTCCTAGAGGGTAGGGGAATTAGCTAAGCCCCAGTGGCATGATCAGCAAATAATTTTCACTAATATTTCTCTGGTTTTGAGGCAGTAAACAAAGATGCAATCTGGCAAAAAGCTGTGGGAAAAAAGACTCTATTTCTGATCCAGCCAAGACTTACATCATCATCTCCAGGAATTCCTCCTATGTGAGGAGCACAGAGCAGCCCCTCTCTGGAAGGTTAACAGGGTTATTTAAACTTGGGTCATTTTACACAGCTGGGTAAATGCATCTGGCAGAACTGAGGTGGCAGTAACCTCTGGCAGTGAGACTGGAAGGGAGGAGAGGCCAGGGCGACAGTGTGGAGCTACCATCCGCTGCTAACAGACTGCCCCCGGCTGAAATAGCCCCTCTGGTTGTGTCTTTGCCAACAAAGACCTCTGCAGCCTCCATCCCAGGGCAAGTGACGGGGGGGTGTGCCTGACCAAGGGGCTACCCAAGCCCAGTGCCTCTTCCATTTGCACCGCTCATTGGGAAATAATACCGGGAAAGCCTTAGGAGTCATTTCTGGTCTGCAGCATGCCACAGGAGCTGCTCCAGTTAGCAAAGGTGACACCAGGCTGCTCAGCCTGGAAGGAGATCGCTGGATACTGGGCCAGGAGCGGGTGCTGTGGGAGGGCTGTGCCCGCCACAGGAGCAGGGTCTGGTTGCACATTCCTCAGCCCTGAGTCACCCAGGGCTGCCTGCTGACCCCTAACCCTCCTCCAGCTCCAGGCACAATTTTCCTGCCTTACTTCTGTGGGAGAGAGGGTCTTCTCAAAGAGGAGTGATGAAAAGCAGCCACTGAAGTCTATGAAACACCGCTCCTCTGAGGCAAGACTGTGCTGGGAGGGCTCTGTGGGAGATGGCTCACAAAGGGGCTTTTCTCCTCTCCTCCTGGCCTGGGGGGGTGGAGGGTGGCCCAAAAAGTACATTAAATTTGCAGGACATTTCCCCAGCAATGGCAGACATCTGCAGAGCATGCAGTGAGAGGTTTCAATCTTCATAAGTTTATCAGGAGCTAATGAATGATCAATAGATGATTAGCCAGATGCTCTGCTAGCTGCTGGTCCTACACTGGCAATTTGATCTTTTGGAGGCAGCTACAAGCCTAAGAAGGCTTCATTAAAATGTTTCTAACAAAAGCTACTATGGGTAGATGTTCTGGTTTCGGCTGGGATTGCAGTGAGAGAGTGCATGCATGCACAGAGGTTTCCAGCCTCCTCAACAAGGTGCTGGAGGAAAAGCCAAGTCCCAGCTTCTGGCTGCAAATCCTGGGGCTACTTTTTGGTATCTTCCACTTAAGTTAAATGTTGTGACCTCCCCTGCAAAGTGAAACCCATCAGGAGGGCCTGGTATAAAAAGTCTCGTACACTGGGCTGCGTAGGGTTTGCTTGACAGGCAGCAGACAGACCCATACCTGACTGAGGGTTTAGAGGACCTGGAGCCTTGTCTCACCACCCCACTAATGGCAGCAGATGCTACAGCACAGCAACACACAAGACCACCTTCAGTCAAAGCACAAAACTGAAGCCCGGAGAGGAGGGATTCATTGCACATAACTCTTGATGCCTGCTCTGCCTGAACTAGGAACTGTGAATTCCTTCGCTGGTCCTTACACAGGAAAAGACACTTTTAGGATTTGGTTTATTTTCAAGCAGAAGTATAAAATGGGTCAGACAAATTCCCCTCTCAGAGCCCTGCAGCGGATCCCTGTGAGAAGAACAGGCCCATAAAATCATTCTGTATTCCTCCTAGCTCTCGTCTGAAAAAACTTCTTGTGTTTGGCTATTTTTCTTTTAAAAAATAAAAAGGAAGAAGACTTTTGGGGGTTCTTGATTTAGCAAGTATTAAAGGAAGAAAAGAGGGCTGAAAACTACCAGATTCATTGTCCTGTTGCAAGTATATTAGTAATTAGTCTTGTATAACAGGAGCAGATGTTGCTTTTTTCCAAATGACTCTTCCAAAAATACAACATTTTGCAGTGATGGTGACAGGGAGGTGGTATCAGTGGGGCTGTATGTGTGCATGAAAGTTAGATACCTGCTTAAACGCTCCTGCAGACTGCAATCCCAGTTGATGGGTGAATACACTAGAGTGAAAGAGAGGACAATTTAGTCTGTGTTTTTCCAAAGAAGGGGAGCTTTAGTCTTCATCCTTCCCTTACCAGCCTAAAAGGATATCATTGTCTCAGAAGACAAGCAAGCCATATTCCAGATGTCCAAAATATTTGCAAGAGGATGTTTATTAATGACCTGGGGACTGAAGATAAACAGGCTGCACAAAAATAACCGCTGGGATACAATGGTGGAGTTAACCTTTGCACGCCAGAGGTCTGGGTAGCCCCGGGAGCGGGCTGATAGGGGTGCACGGGCTACAAGGCTGGCTCCAGGCATGCGGCTCAGAGCTTCTCCTTAAACTCTTACAGGTAGTAACAAATTGCAGAGCTGCAGAGGAGGAATACAGATCCGCTGCAGAAGCGTCTTCTATTGTCTGCTTATGTGATCAATTATAACCAGAGAAAATTCTGGCCTCATCGCTCATGTCAAAAGGAGCAACCAATCCATCTTCATGTAACAAACACTGCCACGAGGACAAAGGGAGGTTTTACCAGTCCTTCCTTTCAGACACCCATAATTTATAAACCCACAGCAATATTTTTGCTGGATCAACATGCATGCGAAAGCAGCAACCACAGTAAAAGAAAGCCCCTTTCCTTAGCATCCCCCCACCTAGCACGTAAAACCTCCCTGCTCAAGATCAATAATATATGTACTGAGCAGGCTGAGATCCACCTTCCCCCTTCCGCAGACACATATTCCCATAGGGAAAGCCCAAAAGAATCAAATTCCATGTCTGAACCGTATTGCATGCCCTGAAACCCAGTGAGTCTGGGCTCGGTGATAACCACGGAGGAGAGATACTCGTGTCAAGGACACGCTGCTAAATGGCCTTCCTGCCAGCCCAGATTAAGCAGTGTCAGCCCCAGCTGGTTACAGATATCACAGGTCTGTGCAGGAAAAGCGCAGCTCCATCCACCTGCCCTTCGTGGTGGATTTACCCCATCTGTTCCATGGCTCAGTAGGTACCCATTGTCAAGGGAGGGAGCAGTAAATTGCATCTCCTTAAAAAATTGCCTCTGCCTTAAAAAAGGATTTATGTAAATATATACATTTATAAATAATTTCTAAACAAAATTAATAAAATGTAATATTAGTAATAAATAATTTATAGGTAAATACATGTATGTACAAAAATAAAGTTTAAGTAAGCTCATAACCATAAAGGAGTGGGTTTAAAACACACTGATAGTCAGGCATCATCCTTCACCGGGACGCTCCAGCTAAGTGATGGATGAGGCTTGGGGCAATTAGCTAGGGGTCAGGCTCTCAGCTGGCTCCCTACACTTTGGTGTGCCTGGCTTTAGTCAAAGTCTGCCTTGCTTTGGGGTAGGTGCAAGGCACCCTGAGGTGTGCGGGCTCAGGACCAGCGACAAACCCCTTCTATCACCTCTGAGGCGCTCCAGTCCTATCCAAGCTACCTCCTGTATCCCAGCCCATTTCTCCAGCCACCCCCAGTCCCATCAGCGCAGCTCCTCATTTGTCCTGTTCCCTGGCCTCCAGACATCTCCCTTCCCTATCCACTATTCACACTCAGCAACTGATTTTTTGGGTGATCTTTCAGATGTGTGGATAAGGGCTAGCGAGACTTTTTGCTTGACCTTGCCTAAGCCACTGAATTTCTTTGTATCAGTTTGTAAGCCATAAAATTGAGTCATAATTCCCTTATCAAACTGTGCATCATCTACTTAGGCTGCAGGGCAGGTCCCTAAATTTGTCAGTCGTGTCACTCGAGAACAGTGTTCCAAAATAACGTGGAGGACCTGGGCCAAAGCTCTTTTCAGACTGGGTGGTTTCTTGCTACATATGGGTGTACAAAACTTCACGAACCTTGGTCTTAGCTGAGACCTACTCTAAGCACTAATAATGGTTGTGCAAACCAGGAACCCCATGGAGATGTGTCAAAACATCCATCCTGCCCACCCACAGGCGGCTTCTCCAGCTTGTAGCTGGTAGCAAAGAGTTAACATGACCAGACATGCTGAGACTAAGATCTAACACCTTTCTATATACATATATATTAATAAAAAATGTCAGGTAAAAATAAACTTATAAAAGTGCTTGGCACAAGGCAAAGTACAATGGAATGACCCACTTGGGAAAACTGCATATTTGACCTCTTCAAAATTGTATGAAAAATACTTCCCTGACTCATCAACTATTTGTACCATTTACCTGCTGTTCGCAGTCTTCCCGGGATAATGAGAGTCAGCTGGAATTTGGCAACATTTGCAAAGCTGTTGCTGAAGGCTAACCTAATAACTCATCATTTTTGCCGGTGCCTTTAACTCATCTAGAAGAAGCGTTCAGCTGGAGCAAGGGCCTGTTGTTTCAGAAGAGACCAGTTTATCCAAACTGCTTGTGCACGACCAGTTTAAGGTCCCCTCAGCAAACACGCCGTATCGTCTGCAGTCTGCACGGTGTTTACCCAACCTATTTCTAGGGCTCTCCTCGGAGGAAGCCCTAAGCATTATCATCGGTTGACATTAGTTAACTCTTCTGCTTAATGCATCCCCACAAGAGATATTACAAACACACACATAGCAGCTGGCATTAAGCAGCAAAATAACTCAGGCTTCCATTGCAAGCCATGTCCAGATGTATTCACGCTTTACTGCAGTTGCTACGTTGAGGTCAAAAGTTGAAAAAAAAAGTCTTCTTAGTATTGTATTTATAATGTTCTTATTGGCAATGAGCTGAGCTGGCTGGATCATTGAACTAATCCTTGTATTCACTGAGTGGAAACTCCAAAACGTTGACAAAGTGCTGCTATTTAATCTCAAGGAATGCTTTTTGTTCTAAACCAGAGATGTCTAAGACATTACAAATTATACCAAGAGGCTTCCAGTTTATCACAGTATCCTGATATTTGGAAGAGAGAAGATCCAAAATAGAGCTGTTTGAGAATTTTTCAACTCTCATTTTTTAACTGTTGCGTATCAGCTTTTCGAAATAGAAGTTTTCAATGGAAGTATATTAGTTTTGGTCAAATGAAGATTTGTAGCTCCACAGTAGGCTTAGTAGTCAGTCACTCCTGAATGAACACACTGTTCACTCAGAAAATTAGAGATTGAGTTCAGAGCGAAGATTATTCTGGAAATGCTACAGCTCAGGCAACTGTTTCACTACCTGCTACTACAGGCTATTTTGATCTGCGTTTCTCTTTTTGAAATCTCAAAAAAATCACCAACCAGGAGATGATTCTCTTCTCCATACACCTGCCCTTCATCTGGACACCAGATGAGCCAGAGGATTCCCCTTTCCAGCCAGGCTGTCACTCAAGAGCAAGCTTCCACTGGCCAGGAAGACAGCTCAGGTGGCTGCTCTCACAGGACTGTCTTCTGAAGAGGATGGCTGAAGAGGAAGGCCGAATTACTGAATCAGCAGAAGAGTCATCTGGAGTGAGATCACCCTGTCTGTAGGGAAATAATTTGCTTGGTTCATCAGTGATTACGAACATCAGCTCCCTCTCCCACTTCAGGCCACCAAGCTATTGGCCAGGTGATAACATTTCCTCATCGTCAGAACTTGGGTGAGGTACCCCTGTAGGGGTAAGGTATGGCAACCACCGTCCTCGCCAGCTTCATGAGCTTCTGATGGGATACACCATCGTAATAACACTATGGCAAACGGTGTCCTTGTTTGGAGGGATCCTGAAGAGGAGCTGAAGTGTCAGGAGGCAGCAGTGGTGGGGCAAAGCCCCCTGTGCCATCCATCACCCAAGGAAGGTCCCAAGCACCTGGCCAGAGAGCACAAGCTCAGGGGTAAGAGGGAAACTCCAGATACACAACTACTCAGT
This sequence comes from Gorsachius goisagi, assembly GCA_018403395.1. Classification (NCBI taxonomy): domain Eukaryota; kingdom Metazoa; phylum Chordata; class Aves; order Pelecaniformes; family Ardeidae; genus Gorsachius; species Gorsachius goisagi. The sequence goes on along the minus strand of BOSO01011189.1, from coordinate 7,238 downwards.
CCCTGGGTTTTCTGAAACCAGCCGGAACAACCCAAATTTGGGAATTTTACATTCCTTATGGATTTCTATTTTCTTTCTCAACTCAGTGTTTTGTGGCACCTAGTAACATTGTTTTGAGGAGCCTGTAAAACTGCCACTGGGGACCTGGTTGTCCTTGGAAACAGGTTGTAATCTTGCCATGCTTCCAAATGAACAAGAAATATTTGGAGATGGAACTGAAGAATTTGTGGGACAGAAAGAAAAGCCACTAACCTTGTGCTTTAAAGCTGCCAGGGAAGGTTTGGTTTCATGAGGAGGTTAAGGAAAAGGCTTTTTTGATAAAACAAAAAAACCCAGCCAAGAACATTTGCAACCTCCCCAACAGAATATGAGCTGCTCTGTAATTAAGTCCTTGCTGGATGCTTAAAGATGTGCAAGGTGAGAGGGTCCCTGGCATGACAGTAGCGATGCATTTTGTTTGGCAAAATGCCTCTCCAAGTGTATCTCAGCTCATAAGTGATTATTTTCCCTCCAGGCAGCTTTGAGCCTTGATACAGCAACCTCCAGCAAAGAGAAAAAGGGGGCACCTTTCCTCTGAGCAGATTAGCAGCAGTTGCTTAGGAAGGAAACACAATGAATGGGTTGAACAAATTTCTTTCAGTCCATGGCTGCTTTCTGAAACCTAAACAGTCCTTTAAAGGGGGCACACAGCAAGGCTGTCTGTGTTTACACTCCAGATTTAAATGTACTAACACTGCCAGGCTTGTAGCTGTGTATCAGGTGAAGGTCACAGAAAACTCAAACCCCTTCTGAGAGGTTATTTTGTGCTTAAATAAATTCAGATAAATTTTACAATGAGTTTATCTGTAGCTTTCAAAAGACTGACATGCACCATAGCAAGGCTGCAGGCTGCCGGCTGCTAGCTGGTATAAACAGTGGTCAGCATGGCCCGGGACACAGCTATCTTACCAGAGTATGAGTATCTGAAATGAATATCTTTCCCAAAGAGAGGAAGGCTCACATTAAGGAAAAATGCTGGAATATTGATGATATTATTTACACTTGTAACATAGACAAGGTTTAGCTCTTCCAGATTATGTCCAAAGGAGCCCAAATATGACTATATTTTCTCAAATTTGCTTCTCTCAGCAGCTGGTGGTGCTTGCAGAGGAGATGGTGCTCTGCTCAGCCCTTGCAGATGGTGGTCAGACCCATTCGGCCCCACCGCCCCATGCCCGCTCCTGCTCAGCACTGAGGCGCTCTGCCTCTTCAGAGACCGTGCACAGAGCTCCAGCTGCACAGCTCAGTGGTTTTCATGTTTTTCACTCAAAAAATGGAAGGACTCGATGCATCAAACCTGCTCCCTGATGGAGGTGTGCTCTTTCAATAGCACCAACTAAGCAAGTGTTTAGAGGTGTTTATGCTCGAGATCCCTCTTCTCCAAACATGCACATGTGCAAGGAGCACATCAGGTTTAGAGTGGATTTGTTAAATCACAGTTCTGCACTATAGGTTTTATTAACTGAGATAACTACTCCAGCATAGCAAATTATGACATTAATTATTCATCCTTTCCCTCCCTCCTCCCCTCTTTTCTCTTTCAACCTGTTTCTTCCTTCATGTTCCATCTCCTTACTTCAAGATCAGCAACATGACCTGCCCCCTGTTTTGCAGTCTTTTGTAATTACAGTTTTGCCAGCATGACCCCATGATAATCCTTGCACTGTGAGCAAAAGGAGGCAGTGATAGCAGGGTTGTGTATCAGGCAGAGAGAAAATCTTCGTTTACTCGTGTCTTAAGAAAGACGTTCATCAGAAGATAGGCAGACATCAGAACTGTTACCTTTTTTTTTAAAAGCAGCAACGATGAAGCAGTAGGAGTAAACTGGAGAAAAACCTTGCAGGGACCGCACAACATTTGTCGCAGTAGAAAGCAGTGAGTTGTGCCAGTGATGTTCAGCTTGCTCATTTTTAATTTCTCCTCATCTATTTATCAGAATTAATTTATGCTGCCATTAATCAGGAATAAGCTGATGCTCTACAGTTACATGGCAGGATGACTATTTCTCCTGGGAATCAAAGGCTGCCTCTGCTTGCACTGCAGGCTAGCCCTTGGTAAAAATACCTGGGAATCTGGGCTGGAAGAGGAGGTGCAATATCCAGCTGCACCGAGTCTGCACTTCAGCTGGGACACAAGTCCCCCCATGCAGAGAGGGAGACCTGGGGGGTAGGAGATCAGCCTACATACTTTGCTGGGCATTGCTTCCCTCGGGGGGCATGTCCCACTCTGACCCAAACCCCAGCGCTAGCAAAGCAACTGTGGTTCCTCAAACCCACCTGCTTCTCCAGGCACTCTCAGGGTTAGTTGCAAGGAAGGCTGTCTCTGTTTTGAATACATGCTTTGGTGTGGGTGGTTTTAACAAGGGTTTTCTCCATTCCATGTAGCTCCCATTGGACCAAGCCGTGCTAAGGCTGGGCTCTGCATCTGCTACTCAACACCAGGGAAAGGAGTGCCCAACCTTCTGGGAAAGGGGTGACAAAATGCATCCTTTCCTCCAATGGGCTCAGAAGAGGTCCTGAAGGTAGCTGTTGGATTGAAGAGGGGTGACTGGCGAAGGAAGGACAAACCTCCCAGGCCAGACAGTCCTGGCCTTGCATGTAAGCCATCGGGATCACTCAGAGGCAATCAGCCCTTCAGAGGGGAAAATAGCCATCTGTTACAAAGCCTGACTTGGGCACTTAAATCTGATATCCATGCCCAGTCGCGTTTTCCACTGGGACAAAGAAACCACCCCAGAATGGTTCTAATAATTAGACCATTTTTCACGTGTTGACATTTTGAGCCAATGGAGACAGAAAGCTCAGAGGGAACACCCTTCTGGAGGTGAAGTGTAAGACGGGCTAACCCAAACACCAGGCCCTATCATCAGGCTTTTTTAGTGACATAGCACTGTCCCTTTAAGGCAAACAAATTTCAGTTCATAGCACTAATAACAAACTGCATTTATGTTTAAAACCGTCTCAATCACTCAATGTAATTACTCCATCATCCCGTGTGCCTAAGTCCTCACCCCGCCTTTTTATGAGCCATCCATAAATACAAAATGATTTATCCAAGTACCACCATGTTGTAAACTTGGTCACGTGGATGAGGGACAGCCATAAAGTTTAATTATGTCATTGATTCTTGCTAAAATATTAACTTGAAGCAGGCTATAGAGTACTCCAGTCACTTGAAATCAAATGAAAGTATAAAATGTCCCGTACTTTAAAGACGTGCAGCGTGTACTTTTCAAGTGGTAATCTACAGGGAAAATCTTTCATTGCCTGCTATAAAGATAACCTCTTGTATTAGGATTCAATGTGAAGAGTTATAAAAATCAGAGCCAGAAAGGATCTATTAATTCACCTCCTGTTTCTCTGCCAACATAATTTTGTTCCAAAAAATGTATTATTGAGTGTTATTGGTACAGCTAAGCTTTCAAAAGGGCCGGCTAATGGGGATTCCATAAGTCTCTTTGGACAATGTCCCCCAGGCTAATAGACCTTGGCTTTGGAAAAAGCAGTTCTGACATTTAATCTGCAGCTGCTTTTTTTTCAGTTTCACCTCACTGCTTCCAGCTATACCTGCTTGAATCAGCTTGAATTTTGGCTCTTCATCCCTAGTGTTACACAACCTCCATCACAGAGCCTTTCTGCTCTCGTCTGCCTAGCCCGGGCACTTGGATCAGCTTTTCAAAGCAGGCTCAGGGATTCAGCCACAGCTGTAATGGAGGAAACCAGGGACAGAGCAGAAGATTCAGCCATATACTTTTTCATTTATTTTTGCAGGAGTCATGTAGCTGCCACCCTGAATTACCTTTGGAAACCTCAGCTGTTTGGTTCTTCCTGTCATTCTGCAGAATGGACATCCCTCCCAGCCTCCAACTTGATTTTCCTAAGGTTTTTTGAGTCCCCTCCAGTGTTTAAATATATCCTTAACATTGTTCTCAATTCAATAATTAAGCCAGCTTCCAAATTACTTAATTTTGACTCTTAGTGTATTGTGTAGTGTGCATGAGTACTTGTATGCACAGACATATATGTGTACCTGCACTAATCTAAACATGTACTGGCATGAACCCATGGGGTTTGTCTTACCTGTGCCTATAAGCATGTTAAATTTCTTTGGACAGAGGTTTTAGGGGAGGGATCTCTTCAGTTCCACAAAATGACCGGTTTTTTTATCTGCAGAGTGTAGTAGACATTCAACAGACTATGGCGAAGCACCAAGTTGTATAAGCCAGCAACACTGCAATGGTGATGGCCTTTCTGCCTGCTTTGCTTGTGACGAATCCCCACAAAGCCAGGCTGGCTATTGCTCCTGGAAGCAGACCAGCTTTGCTTTTTGTGTAGTTGCTCTCCTTTAATGCCAGTCTCTCCTCACCTGTAGGCTGGTTTGGAAGAGCCATGGCTATCCTAATAGTGAAAGAAACAGGTTGGTTGGAGCAGCCCGCAGAGGTGATGAGCAGCAGCTCCCAAATGCTGACTCAGGTCTCACCTGGTCCTGGGGGATGAGCTTTGTCCTTCAGTACAGATAACTCAGTTACTTTGGAAAGCAGCAGAATAGTCACAAAGTGCTAACAAATGTCTAACAAATAGGCTTTTTTATGGCTCTTTAGTTCACCTCCCTGCATCAAAACAGCAATATTTTAACTTGCAGACCAGTGTTCCCCTACCTCCTCCTCCTCCTAGTGACAGGAGTTACTCGCTTCAAGGCAGTGAATCAGGTTGGATGAAGTAACCTCCAGAGGTAGTTCAAAGCAGCCTGAACTTAGAGCTGAGCTTGTTCATCTGAATGCAGGATTAATTTCTCAGGTAGTCGTAAGCAAGGTCATAAGCTGTCATTTCTGATTCCTCTCTCGTAGCATCGTCTGAGTTTGGTCACATCTCTTCACCGAGGAGCTCACAGCACCACAGGCAGATGGAGGGTCAGCCAGCTGTGCCTCAGAGATGATAAGCACCTCTTCTCTCCCATGAAGCAGCACGATCAACAGAGGTAAGCACCACAGTGAGCAACAAGACAAAAAATGGGGATTGGGTGCTCCCGAAGATTAATTGAGTGTGATGTGTATGAAACTCAGTTCTATTAATCTCACTATAGACTGTAACGGCATGTCCCTGCTGTTGGGAGATTTCGATACTACCGCAAAACATCACAGACATAATTCTGATCTGTTTAGACTCATATTCTTGAGCTTCACCTCAAGGCCTTGATATGGGTCTGAGATGATTTCCAGCAACCAGGGAAGATGCACTACAAACCTGTGCTGTTTGACTAAGTCCTCAGCAACTCCTGCTTTAATGACTTATTCATGAAAATAAATTGGCAGATGACAGGCCCCCACCTCTGGAACAGAAAGGTTGCTGCTTTAATTAAACTTCTTAATTGTCATGGCCATCTCCTCCCATCCAGACACTGAATAAACATAGGATGTCACTGCATCCTTCTTATGAACAGACACGGAGCCATTTCAGAAAATCAATGACAATGATTAAGAGAGTTCTCATTCCTTGCTCCTACCTACATTTTACTTTCCACACCAAGTGTATTGACTAAATGTCTCCTCCCAGAAGGTTATGTATATAGGCTTCTTTCTGCAGACAGCACTAGAAAAGTTTCTTGTTAGAGGTAGGCAATACTGCTCAAATTCCTAGCAAGCATCTTGCAGTACAAACCCCATGGGGTCTGGGCACTGTATAAGCCTGGCAAGAGATATTCTGTCCTCAGAGATCTTCTGGTCTCCAAGACAAACAAAAAGTAGCCAGAGATGAAGAAGTGATGTGAATTTTTCCAGCATGGGGAGACAGGAGTTAGGAGAGGGCATATGGCTCCTGCTTGAGGATGGAACCCCCATAGTAGGGTCTCCCTTCACTATCCTGTAAGCAGAAACCTTCCTCCTTTGAGGGGTCAGGCCAGCCCCTCTACCATCCCACAGCTCAGCAGATTAGGCATTTGGGAGGTCATCATTGTGGAATCTGAAGAGCAGCCATAAGAAACAGACCAAAGAACACCCCCTCCCATGTGTAAAACTCATAAGAATTGATCAAGGCTTGTTAGCCCAGACCTCCCCGTCTACTGCTGCTCCACATGGTCCTGGTGATGCTCAGATCTGGGCTTGCGTCACAGCGTGATACAAAGCAGATGGCACTCAGTGGTGAGTCTGGCTCCCAATTCTCAACTGCTAAAGAGCAATCTTCTTGAAGAGCTTTTTTCTTTTTGCTTTAAATCACTAGTTGACCCAGATTAGGAGCTTTTACTGTTGGCAACAGTGTTTTGTGCATTACAGCATTATTTCTCAAACATATATTTTTTATATCTTAAAAAAAGTTTTAAATATGCATCAGAGTTTTATAGATCATTTTTCCCATAAAGGTCTAGGGAGAGGTGGCACAAGAATTACTACTGAAATATGCTCTGGCAAGTGGCAGAATCATAGAATCGTTTAGGTTGGAAAAGACCTTTAAGATCATCAAGTCCAACCATTACCCTAACCCTGCCATCCCACCACTAAACCACCTTGTTTGCCCAGCTCTTAAATACCTGCAGGGATGGGGACTCAACCACTTCCCTGGGCAGCCCGTTCCAGAGCCTGACAACCCTTTCTGTGAAGAAATTTTTCCTGATGTCCAACCTAAACCTGCCCTGACACAACTTCAGACCATTTCCCCTTGTCCTGTCATCCGTTACCAGGGAGAAGAGGCCGACCCCCACCTCACTACAGCCTCCTGTCAGGCAGTTGTAGAGGGCGATAAGAACATGCCTATACCTCATTTTCTTGAATGGGTTTGAAGCTATGTCAGGTTAAGTTAACCAAACCTTCACCACCTCTCCTCATTGCTCCAGTGAACGGGGATCACTGTAGTTGGAGCTACTTACCTGCAAGGCTCAGAAACCTGCTCAGCTTATAACAGCTTCACGGGTTACTGTGTGCCAGCCAAGCCATGGTGGCTGTGCTGCTGTAGTCCAGGTGTGCCCTTCCAGCTGCCTCTGGAGAGAAGTGATGTGACTGATTTTAAACCTCCATAAAAGAGGTTTACACTATGTTGCACAGGCAGGTGTCTGCAGATGGGTGCATGAGCTCCACTGGCATTGGCTGATGGATGGAAATTCATTGAGCTTCTGCAACTCAGCTGTGCATCCAAGCCCTGAAGGTGTGTGTGTATATGTATATGTATATGTATCCTCCTGGAAGCTATGCTAAGGCACATGGAGGCCAG
>BOSO01011188.1:11708-117312 GCA_018403395.1 Gorsachius goisagi | reverse complement strand
TTCCCTGGTACCGAGTTCAGGCTGACTGGTCTGTAGTTCTGCTGTGTTGTATCTCCAGCAGATGTCTCTACCTTTCCTCTTGTTTCTCTTGGAGACAGATACATTCACTTTTACCAAGCAATGTCACCCCAGTGAGACCATCTAAGAAAAGCTCTGAAGTTGCCTTCGTATTGGGAAACCTTGTGGTTTTGGTGGGCACCTCTATTTTTTCAGCTATCCAATTCCATAGATACTTTAGCTATACACACACATATTTATTAGTAATGAGTATCAGATTGACTAGATTTCACACAATTCATAAACACGCAAGTCTCTCTCTACATGAGAAAAGATAATTTCAATCACACAACGTACTTGAAAATATCGAAAAAAAGGACTGGATTTTATTATCCTTTAGGCAAGTTTGCTGGCATTTAATTACGTAGCCATATTGGGTGAATCTTAAAAAGGCTCAACATGCAGCTGGCAGCCCTGGAGCAGAGATAGACGTATTTTTAAATCTTTCCAATATTAAGTGTTTTCAAGGAATGATTCCTGACATAATGTAGACAGATGGACGGTGCTGCCTAAAACTGCAGAGTGGCCTCCCAGTGCCTCAGAACTCTCCAGCTCCTGTGCTATCATGCTCTCAGCAGACCTTCCCTCCTAAAGCCCTGTACCTGGTTAAGGCAACTACTGTTCTGAGGCACAGCGAGTACAGCTGGTTTTCCTGAACAAAGTTTTCCCCTTCCAAAACTACCACTAAAGTAAACAATATATTTTCAACAACCATTTACATATAAAACATAAATGGTATTGATTCTATCTTGGCTATTTCATGTGAAACGTATTGCTGTGTGGGTCTACAGGCACTGGGAGAGAATGCAATTAATTGCTTCACCTCACTTGTGCATAATTCTTTAATAGAAGGTAAGTGTATAGGTGCCAATAAAAACGCCTTTTTTGTTTCTATATGTATTTGACTTGACTGTTGCACAGCATAACTGACATGTACCAGCCAGAGACACAACGTGGAGGACAACTACACAGCGTGTGATTTTTCTGCTGTTGTTCCCAGCTGTCTATTCACAGTTTTTATTTGCGCTGATGCTTACTGCTAAACCAGACACTTACGCTTGAAACAGCATTTTTATGGTCTTTATCTATGTTATCCTCTGAACCAGAAATCATGTGGAGTTTTTATGCAAAAAATAATTCTTAGCCTATAGCTAGGAATGGTCATACTAAGATGAAGACTCCTAAATATTACTGTTTGTCAATGGTAGTGATAAAAACATTAAATGAACGGATTTGTACAAGTTTGGCCATAATGATTAATTTCTCGCTTGACAGGACATTGTGATTATAGGGCCAAATGCAGAAGATATTGATCTTTTTTTTATTTCACTTTCCTTCAGGCCACAGGAGCTTTATTTACCAGGTTTACTTGCCACTATGGGGATTCTTCTGCAAAGTACTGTTTGGATGATCACATGACTAGTGAATGACAGCAGGTACCATTAGATAAACAACAAAGTTAATTGTCTTTTAGTATGAACAAAGACTTCAGGATGTACCCAGCAATGTAAAGTCTATTAAAACAGGATGAACCAAAACACAGAGGTGAATTTCCTTTCACTTTACCTGTGCAAAATGCTAAAATTATTAGGTTCAAGTTAATACCACCTTAACATCTCCTGCAAAGGTATTTTTGGGTACAAGGAGATCAGTAGGAAAGTCAATTTAAGGATGTGCTGTCCTTTTCCTTAGCCACAACCATTCTTTTTCTCCCTCTCCCCATGGCAAAAAAGGTCCTCGGGACATGTGGTCCACTTGTGCTGGAGTAACTGCTCTGGAGTTCTGCAGTAAACTGGACCAGTAACTGATCCAGGGCAAAACAACCCAGCTTTTTTTTCCTGTTCCAAGAAGGCTAATCCTAGTGCAGCCAGTTGTGTAATTTTGAAGCGCGCAGGGGTAGGAAATCAGAAGGTCTGTAGGACTGATCCCAAAACCCTGTATCCAAGATTCACAGCTTAATTGTCCCCTTTGTAGAGCAGCCTTGAGAAATTAAAAGAAATCATTCTGCTGACAGGCAAGAAGCAGATCTGCAAATATGAACAGTTTCAGTAAATGGATAAATACAAATCTTTCTCTTTTTTTCTGATACAAATACTTTTATCAAAGTAGAAATCTAATAATTTGCATTTCCTATGTTGCTCTGTAGACCATTATCCTCTACCAGTAGTTATAGGTTGGTTTTGTGGGTTTTTTTTTCCGGTTTTCCTAAAGGAAACAAACAGGATACTACAAAAATAAATGCGATATATCACATTTTACTCTGCCTAGGTATTTGCCTGTTCTTCCCCTGCCCTTCATAATATTTGAACCCTACTGTCTGTATTCAGCTATATATGAAAGAGGAGTATCGGAGATAATTATTTTCCTTCAAGTATTGTGAAAATCAGCAGTTAGAAGGAAGGGTAGGGCATAAACTGCTGTCCTGCTGAGAGAAAGACAAACAGATTTCTGCCTGTACACACTCCATTTGGCAGCAGCTTTCTAGCAAGTCAGCAAGTGCATCCTGGCTGGCTGATCAGCACGCAGATAGTTCCAGACTAGGTATAGCACTGCTGTCTCTTGCCTGTAAGGGATATCATAGATGACATAAAAGAGAACTCAGCTGGAAAAGGTTAGAGACAAAAGACACAGATTTTAAGAAAAAAGACTTCATTAATTCAGCTCTTCATGAAGTAGCCAATAATCTCGGACCATATGATTTATATCATGCAAGTATGTCTTATACAAGAATGTATTTTCTAGCAGATTAATTATCTGACATGGTGCAAGTTAGGGGGCAGAAAAGAAATGTTAACATTAGGAAGACTGAAACTTTTCAGCCATAGCAAAGGTATGTTGTAGAATATTATTAAGTTAGGCACTTTGTCCTGTTTCTCCTGCTTTTTTTTTTTTGCCTTTTTTCCTGACTTGGAAAGTTCTGCTCTTTGCTCAGCTGCTGCTGCATTTTTATTCTCTCAGACATTTTGTAGGTCACAAGGGTATCGTTCTGACTGAGATGTGGTCAGAGAGAATAGGAAAAATCGATTTTGGAAAACCTCTGTTAGCACTCTTTCATGAACATTTTGTTATATCCATTGTGAGCTTTTAAAAGACTGAACCTGTGAGTTTGCTATTGTCATGTCTTTGTATGATTTTCATAGGCTTATAAGCTGAGAGAGAGCAGCACTGCATAGAAAACACCCTGGTCTTCATGTGCACTGGGACAGGTTCCTTTTTGTATTAGACTGTAATTTAATATTCTGTGCACAGACATGCAGAATTTCTTGCTGGGCACTGAATTATGCAGAGAACTGTAGATCTGCAAACAGGAAGCTAAGCTTAGAAAGGATAATGTATTGAAAGTGCCAGTGAAAAGCTGTTCTGCTTTCTATGTTCTTTAACTCCCCCTGCAAGTCCTCTGTCCTTTACTAGATCTACGGAAAGATACGTGCTACAGATGTATTGAAAGGTTAAGTTTTTTCAAATACTTGAAAACTACTGTCCTATCTATCTGCCAAGCTTTTATGTGGCTCCCTTCACCATAACACCTTGGAATTTCCACTGATCAGGCCTCTGAAAAAATCAATGCAGAAGATGAATTAAGTATATCTGAGTGTTTGTGTGAGGCTGAAAAGCCTTTTGATTTGCAATCTCAGCACTATTTTTTAGTTTTGTTCCACAGCAGCAGAGTGGAGGAAAAAAGTAAGGACTTGTGATTAGATAAACTCCTTTTAATTTTTCCATTCTGTCTTAGCCAGATGGAAACACATGGACAATTGGTTTATAGAGATCTTTATCCTCTCTCCTTCATTAGCACCACAGGGAAGTTTCTGTAGTGGCTAATGCACTTACTGACATGGTTTCAACAATTTAATCACCCAGAAGCCTCTCTGTAAGGTCAATGTTCTCTACATTTGTTCCAAATCATTTACTGAGTAGAAAGGTGAACTTTTTCATTCCAGGTATGTCATTATGGAAATCATGTTAATGAATCAAGACACTGGAGGGCATATGAGTCTCTGTTAGTGCAAGATTAATGGAGACTTTATCAAGGAGGACCTAGTCTTAGATTCCTCTGGTAAATTCAGGTCTGAAGTTTAATTGTACATTAATAGTCTGGATTTTACACTGACATAGCTGCTTCCATCTCAGAGAAACTCAAAACATTTTACAAACATCAATACAGTACACATAAGGAACAATTCTTCTATTACTGAAACACAACCACCTGAGGGCACAAAGAGGTTGTAGTACACAGCACTGCATGGTAAACTGGGATGGATATTGGGACATGCATATTAAGAATCCTACTCCTGACTGAAAAAGCTTTTGGTCAATTTTGGCAAGCAATTTTTTGTTTATATTCATATATCATATATTTATATATACATGTTAAATACCCCATATATGTTTTTAAGCTTAGTGGTATAGAATCCCTCCTTATTGTTTATGACTGCAGAGTGAACTGAACAACAAAGTTGGCATGTCATCGCAATGCAAATTCACATAATATTCCCTAAAAATGTGCTGCAGAAATGATTCTCTGCTTCCAGAAAAAGTAATGAGAAGTGTTTTGTGGTTTAATCAGCTTTCTTGTTCATGAAAGCTTCCGGACATTAAACAGAACAGTAAGAATAGGGACAGAAGAAAGTAATAAATAGTAATCTAGAATTAGTGGGAAGTGACATTTCTAATTCTTCCCATAACATATATCATTACTTGTTGTTCCTTCACAATTCAAAGGCCTAAAGGAGAGAAAAAGAAGAGCAGGTGCACTGAATATAGAAATTCTTTACAGCTGAAAAGGATGGATAATTTCTTTACTATCAAGGTAGCTTCAGGTCATAATGGATTTTGGGCTCTATATCAAGCTCTATTTTAGAGAAAAATTTTAGAGAAAAATTTGAATACATTTGCAATTAACAGAAAGCTATGTTGTAAAAAGATATGGTTTCTCTGATACAACCTAATCTTACTTTTTATTAATAGAATTTAACAAAGTGCTATTTGGAATTAACCCAGCTTCTTCCCTTTCCTTTACCACTATATTATAGGAAATTGGTAAAATCAGACTGACACCCATTAGAGTTCATGCATTTAGGAAAAAAACATGCACTGCTGACCTTTTCATTTTAAATTTTTTGCAACAAAAGACATCAGTTTAATCAGCTTAAAAAGCTTTCTATGTCCAGAACTTCTGTGGGTTTGGGGTTTTGGGGTTTTTTTAGTTTAAAAGCTTTGGGGACAGAAAAGACTCAGGGTTTTCATATTTGCTGTAGTTTCAAATAACAAAAAATAATCAGGCAGATCAATATAAAAATGCAGGTAACATCCAAAGGGCAGCCCAGATTTCATATTCTGCTTAGATGTATTGATGTATGACTGTAACACTGTCTTTGGAGAGAGAGCAAATATTTTGATCTTTTCATGTACTACAGCATTATATCATATGTAGTGGATCTGATGAAAGAAACAGGCAGCCTCTCCTAATAAAAATTGTTGTATTAATTTTGTTTCTGTATGTTTAAATATATAACTATTATAGTAGAAGTTTACAATAAAGTGACTCAAATCCTCTAATCCTGACAGAAGCTGAATACATGATTAACTATGGCTCTGAAAAATAGAAAAGAAAAAGACAAGATGTATATCTTGTTCTGCCATATAAACCTACCTCTGTCCTCTGGGATCAGTGACAAACACTGGGAATATACTCTACACATAATCCAGCCAGGGCTATCCTAAAAATCAAATGCCAGGAAGGCTATTTACCATTTTAGGACATACAGTATTTCCCACAGAACTGCCTTCTCTCATTCCTCTTATGGCAATTCCACCCGTTTTTCTCCATAGTAGCAAAAATGTACTGACTGGTGCAGAATATATATTTTAGCAGGTTGCCAGGACTCAGGATGTACAAGTGCCTCTGCATCTTGGCAATCATAGATGCTTTGTTCCTGTGCTGAGTTATGTGAATCATGCACATACAGAAGCAGAGTGATCTATTTTTGCCAGGAGAACTGAAGTAATCTAGTTAGTTGCGCATACAGCAGTACGATGAAATGAAAGACTCCTAGGGTGAATGTCAACAAAAGGTTAAATCTGAGAAGTCTGACATGCTTTACACAGAAGAAGTTAAATAGTTGGCTTGAAGTACAGCAAGCTTGTGTACAACGCCTTTGTCTTCATGTATGTAGTGCTGTGAAAATACAGTTGGGAGGGACTCACTCCTCTCACCTATATATGAGGTAGTTTCTATATCTGATACACAGCAATCAGGTCCCTTTATAGACAATGGAGTTAAATAAGCATCCTTAAACTTTTTTTATTCTCTTCAGTCCTAAACTTTTCAGGAGTCAGGTGGCCCATAAGAAATTCCTTAGGGATGGAGAAACTGCAGCCAGAGATGGAACCAGCGCTCTAGGTTCAAATCCAGGCAGATTTGTCACATCGTAGTTTGATACATGATAATCTAAACCAATATAGACCAAAGCCTCATTGCCATTAAAACTCTTTCTACAGTAACATCTCAGGTACCCATGTGCTGGGAACTATGTTAATGGACTTTTCCCTTCATTACTAGAATTAACTCATTCCCCTTTGAGCAGGGGAGCATTGCTGGTAGGGCAGTTTTCCCACTCACAGCTGCAAGTTCCTGAGAACCATCTCTGTGTGTATAAAGGATTTGTACATCTCGGATAAGAAAAGCAGTGCAAATAACTTCAGAATTTTTTCTCCTACAGCTTGCTCAGTCTCCTGTCTTTCACAGTAAGTAATATGCATGACTAGGGGAGAAAGTACAAGAACGGAGCCAGCATACAGTATAACTCTCCAAAATACCATTTCCAACCTTCAACCATTTGTGGCTCATCCTGTGCTAGGTATGTTTTCCATGCATTTAGTAGCCACAATATAACATGGCAAAGAGTTCCACAGCTTAATGAGTTTATTTTTGCCAAAAGAGAAATTGCACAGTTAAGATGGCCTCTGCTCCCACTCTGCATCATATCTTGCAGTTATCCATATCCCAAATTCTCTGGAGTTTTGATAAGAGGCAATGGTGAAGGGTACAAGAATAGAGACAGAGTGTCTTCTGCATTTATCAGCACCTAAGAAAAAAAAAAGCAATTTTATATGCAAATGTAGAGAAGGAGCACAAACTAGTGGCTACTCGATCACCTTTAATCTGTTTCTTGATAATTGGGGGGGGGAGGGTGTTAATGGTAGAAAAATATCTTTCTGCATTGCTTAAGAACTCATCTCTTCTGTTTAAATATAGAGTCAGAAATTAGCATTTTCTACCCTGCTATATGTTTTGCATTCATGAGAGTCATGTTTATTCCTTTCCATTGGTCCTCTGTACCCATTTTCTTCACTGCAAGATAAACTAACTCTCAGCTGTGCATTGCTGCGATAATTGAAGTAGATTGTGAGTGATTTGATAGATATGACGGAGGTAACCTTCAAGTCATTCTCTTTTACGATAGATACAACAAAACCACCGCACATGCTGCCTTAGCTAGAGGTTATAGAAAGAGTACACACACACACCCTTGTTATTATGGAGTTCACAGAGCAACGTCTTATCAATGCCCACCTCACTGCCTAGTGTTATAGATTATCAAAAAGTGCAGAGGTGCAGTGGCTTATCGAAAGAGCCATAGCCCTTCAACGATGGAAAGAGAGAGGAACTTCCACAGATGGTTCCTGCAAATACAAGCCGAGAAAGAGAAATCTGGGTCAGCAGGGAGGCTACTGTATCCATGCTATTCATAAGGCAGGAGTCTAGAGATTGGTACCTTTTGGATTCAGATGTTTAATAAGCTCGAAGAGCACTGCAGAACAGAAAAGCCTCTGACTGACATCCAGGGATCTTGCATCTGCTTCTGTACAGAATAAGCTGTGATACTGCAAAAGACTCAATACAAAAACGCTTTGTTTTGCATGAGGTACTCAGATTCCACTACAACGTACAAGCAAGAACTCTGGGCATCTTAGTCAAAAGGAAATCTAATTTCTGGGCTAGAATTAGAGTTCTATATGTGAGAGAGCAAATGGAGCAAGGAGGATGAAGGCAGAGATCAGCGGAGGCAGGAGTGATGCCTTATCATCCATGAGTAAAGAACTAACTTCAATTCACTTTTATTCAGGGAAAAAGGAATAGACCATACAAGGGACTGAGAAATTATACTGGGGTCCTTTCCAGGGCTTTGTGGCAGAGTAGAGCCACAAATTGTGAGTGTTTGTTCTTTTTTCTCCTTTACATTAAATCAGTATATTACTTGCTAAGAATGCTTTCTTTGAAAGAAATATACAGGCTGACTGCAACACTATTTGTTTTACAGCTACTGTTCCACAGATTTGCAGCATATGACTGAGTACAACAGCATGAAAAGAGTCAAATTGAGCCTGTACGACAGAAAGCGAACGCACGCTTTTTATTTTTTCTTCCCCTTCTAAAATAAATGTTCCTAATGTGAGAAATTTATCAGTTTGCAGCTCTCACCTGTGTGCTTTTCTCATTGGTTTTAATTCAAAACAGCTGCATGAAAACATGTGCATGGAGTAATAAACTGAAGAGAACCAACTGCTTTGAAAAAATCGTCATCGAGATTTTTTTTCTGAACCAAAGTCCTACTGCTTTTATTATACGTATTTGAGTACATTGAAGTTTAACTGAAACATTGGGTGAATCTCAGACTCAGAGAGAAATTTTAAAATAATCATGGGAGTTATTAAGTAAATGGTTAATAACAGATACCAGATACAACCTTATATTTAGATATTTTTAATTTTAGGTATTTTGCTATTTTATACATAGTTTCATGTTTTTATATAAAGTAGCTACTGTTAACCATTACCACATGGTAAAAGATTTGCCATACCTTCAGAGGGCATTTATTTTCTTCTTGACAATGGTAAGAAAAAGCTTTTCACAAGGAATTTAAATAAAAATATGGTCAGTAATTTGCTCCAGTAGCCTTCAGAAATCTCTGAATATCTCAGAATATATGCTAACAACCTCTTAGAGTCTCAGATCTCCAGAAAAGTAAAATTCCATTTCATACATTCATTGAGAGTTTTTTTTAATTTCCCCAAGTAATTAGTGTTGATTTGAGAAGGAAGATAAAAACATAAACTGGGATATCAAATTATTCTCTCACACACAAAAAAGCAAGTAGCAGATTATAATTTTATCCCTCCTGAGTACCAAAAATAGACCCGAAAGGAACAAAAAAAGTAAAAGTGAAGTTCCCAGTCAATCTTTTCTTAATAAACCTGTTCTAAATGGATTTCCACTCGCCAACAGTCTTTATCTGTTTTCATCTTTAATCCCTTCTTTTCAGAACCACTCATTGTTTTCCTTCATCGTACTCTCTCCTCTGAACAGGTTCTGCCTCCATATGTCTTATTAATTTTAAGTGGTAACTGTTAGCTTGCACCTCTTCAGTACCACTCATCTGCATCCCACTCCCCCATGACTTCAGTTTGTTGCCATGATGCAGGATGGCAGTGAAGCTTTTCAGTCTCCACCATCATCCTCTGGCTCTTTGGCCTCTCAGCTGGAACTCATTATTGCTCCAATACAGAAACACTCATCCCTAAAACTCCTCATATTTAAGAGACAGACCTGGCTACACTTCAGACATAGCATAACTTTGATGAAGGGCAAAGCTCCTTTCCAAAACCTATGCTGTTATCTGGGGAGAAACTGGAAGACTGGGAGAATGATTTAGTAACCTAACATGAACCTGAGCAGCACAAAGACACACATGCTTGCTGTGGAAAAATTGTCTCCCATGGTAGAGTTGCTTAGAGCAAGCTATTTGGCATGGAGTTTGTGTCTTCTTCTCTGTTTATGCAAGGATGGGGAGCCAAACTTCATGGGCACCATGGGGCATCAACATGACATAGAAAATCAGCATCTGAAGGAAAGAGCAACTCTCATGACAGCCTATGTGAGAATGATTGCCCCCAAATCTAGTTTCAGTCATCAAATCAGTCACCAAATCAGTCACCTGCTCCTACTTGTTGATATGTATTGGACTGAAAAGGAAGTACTTTTGTTTCCAAATGAAAGTGGATTAAGAAAAGCAGGTGTCTGAGACACTGCAGCTTCCCTTTTTTCCACACTTTTGGCTGTTCGTCTCACTTTCAGTTCTGATAATTAACAGAGCTAACCTCCAGTCAGTAATCTTTTTTTCCAGTTCATTGTTGTAACTGGCACACTACTCATGGTTTCTGTGCCTATCACAAAAGAATTGCTTTGCCGCTTCCTTGCCCTGTACCTTCCACATTTCGATGATATAGGGGGGTTGTACAATTCCACTGGCCCAGGCTTGCCTTGCTGCTGGCTGCTGCCTCTTTCGGCAGCACTCTCCATTTTGTTGCTCTGCCTCCAGAGGTCTGGAGAGGAGGTTGAGCTCTTTCCAAAGCAACTCAATGAGCTTAGCTGGAGCGAGGCAAAAACAATAGCAATTGGCAGCAAAGAGCAGCCAGACTGACAGAGGCTTTTAAATATTATGGTGTTAGAAAGCATACAGGAATTACAGACAGGAAGAAAATGGAAGAGAGAAAAAAATATAGGACAGGAGAAAGCAAAGCATAAAAGACAATGAAGTGGTCAAGTGACAACTTCAGCAAGCTAGGAGCTGCCTATTGTATTAGTGAGCAGGAACCTGGTTTACGTGTAGACAGACAATACTGCCTAGAGAATGCTTCCCTTGTTCTGCTTTCATTGTCCCCTCTTTGTTCCCTCCTCCTTCTTTCTCATTTCTTTTTTTCTTTCTAGTTCTTTGAATTACTTCTTTACACTATAGATTTTTCAGCTCTTCAGTTTATCCCTCTTAGCTTTTTGCTCCTGTGTTTGAAGCAGAGAGGAGGACGAAGAGAGGAGTTATACAAGCTTTCAGGGCTGTATACAAGCTTTCAGGGCTGAGGACAAAAGCTTGGACTTTGAAGTAGCAAGAGAGAAGGAATCAGTAGAGGAAAGCACTTGTTTATTTCTCTAGCTCTGGTGTTACATTTTGTTCCACTACCCGGTTAAGCTTTTTTTTAAACACAGCACACATTACTTTTCACACATGCTTTGCTCATTTCCAACAGCACTCAATTATATGTGCACGACCCAGGTCACTACTATGCCTAAGTGTTATTACCAGTTCTCACAATCTTATCACCATTCTTGCAATATTTAATGCCTTTCTTGAAGCCCCAGCTCTCATATTCATATCATTATGTGACAATCTCAAGTTATAGTCTTTGAAAAATAAAGGAAGGGTGGGATTCATCTCACTTAATTTAATATGCTTAGAGCGTAGACATCTACATCTCAGCTAACCCCCTAGGCTGACTTTATAGTCAATGAAGAGAATTAGGCAATTTTAAAGCATGACTCTTCTGATCTATTTTAGAAGTCTATTTTAGGATGAGATATGCTGCACCCAAGAACTGCCTATTTCTCCCCACCGTTACAGAGGAAGCCCAGGGTGAACAGCTGAGCCATAGATTATTACATTTGGTCAGATAAATCCTTTTTTACCTCTGGGATTTGCAGAAAAAAAAAATCAGAAATTAATGTCTAATATGGATGACCTTCTAATTACTATAACAGTAATATGCAAATAAGAATAACCCCAAATGTTTTATTTAAAAATATACACAATCAACAAGAATTTCAGGCTTTTGTTTCTTTGATCTATTTGATGACCAGGCTCTTTTTTGTTGTTTTGTTATTTTTGAATACCTGAAACTGGGATTAAATACTGCTTTATAAATACCATTTCCCCTTCTCTTCAAATCTATCTTTGTCTCTCACTTCACCCACCTTGCAGTTCACTCACTTTTCAGGGCTTTTTTTGTTTTCTGCAATCCACTGTATTGACTTCTGCAAGGGTGTGTGGAAGGCAAGAACATCTGCTTCACAAGGTTATCTGATCAAGGACCTTTCCAATGAAAAAGGAGATAATAAGTAAAGGGGGAAGGGATAATACAGAAAGACTAACATGGTAGACAAAGGATAACAGAGACACTGGCAAAGACCACAAGTCTCCAGCTGCTAATTACTGGACCAGTAAGAAACCCCAGGCTGAGCTTTGGAGAGGACCAACCTGTACTTTTTAACTGACAAGAAGGGGGAAACATGGGTGCTCAAAATATTTCTGTGGGACTATGCAAAGTTTATGAAGGAAAGTTTAGGAGAAGGGGATAAGGAAGGAACAAAGCAGGGATTAGGCAGAAACAGGCATAAAAGGGAATGGCTGCATGTAAACCATAGCCTGTTAACATGCTGGTCTGACCCAGCCCTGTGCCTGACCATCACAGTCTCGCCTGTCTCCTGATTAAATCCTTTCTTAACGATCTCTCACTTTCTATCCTGTGTCTATGGGAGTGCGGCAAGGACCAGGTGCCAGCTGCTGGGGGGACCAGCGTGAGTGGATTTGGAGCCAGCAGCTGGATTCACACCGGGGGGGGTGGGCAACCCTAGTCTCTGGTGTCAGCTACTGGAGCCAGTGGGGTCTTTGTGCCACCCACTGGAGTGAGTGGCGGCCTTGGTCCTAGCCACTGGGGAAGGAACAGAGTGTGCCCCAAAAACCAGCTGCTGGGTGAGTGGGGGCAGGTATGAGTGAGGAGCGTGAGGGGTTCAGCACCAGCAGCCTGTGTGCCTGGTGCCGGCTGCTGGGGGCCAGGGAGGGGCAGAGGGGGACAAGTGTCTGTATCTCCCCCAAATCGGGGGGGGGAAGGGTATTCACTAGCAAACCAGTTAGTTACTAGGGCACCTGTGGGGTAAGAGGGCCCAGGGTCTGAGCAGGGCTGTTGGATGGACAGAGGGGCTGTGCTGGTACTTGGGGGACCAGTGAATGTACAAGTGCTTGTGAATCTAGAGTGGTGCATATATGCTTTCACTAGTGACCTTTGGAAAACTTTAGAAATAACTGAGATTTTTATAACTGGCTTAAATATATATCTCCCTCTCTCTTCTTTTAGTCAGAGTTTGAGGTTTTTTCTCTTCTTTATGCACAACATCTGGCTGCATTTGACACACCTTGTAATACGTATCCCAAATAGAGCTGTGTGCAACTTGGCAGTTTCACTTCCCAGGGGCTCATGCAATTACAGTCTGTCAAATATATATCACTTAGCTAAGCAACAACTAAGGAAAGCAATAATAACCTACAAATTTTTCATGGGAAAGCATTACAGAAGGAGAGGCACTATTCCAAGTGACAAAAAAAGGTTATAGCTCCAGGAAGAATAATGAGATAAAATTAAGGAGGGTGTTTGGTTTGATTATTTTGCTAAATATCAGGGAGGGAAATCATCCTGACTGGGGAATTATTCACCTTGTTACTCCTCTAAGAGAAATATTAGAATCTCTATCACGTGGCAAATGCATTGGGAACTGGACAAAGGGGAAAATAAAGAATAATACATTGGATAAAAAGACAATGAATTTTAGGGGGAGCTGGATGCTTTTTCAGCCTTTTTAAAATTGTTTTAGCCTGTGCATCACATTTTGTGAATGTGTGGGCAGCTTCTCACAAGCTACTGAATTTGTGATTTTTTTTAACAGAATCCTAGGGGAAAAATATTAAAAAACATTGATCACAAATATTGTGAATATTTTATTTTCTGGTTCAGATTGCAAGGGAGAATTTTAGTTTTGCCATGGTATTAAAATGATTGGGGATTCGAAAGCAATAGGAAGGGATGTGGGGGTGGGATGGATAGGTAGTGAAAGGTGGGCAACAGTACAGGTAGGGGGAGCCACACAGGGATCCTGTGAAGGATCCCCAGAACAAAACTGTGGGGAAGAACCTGTCCTCCCTGTAGACAAAGTCTAAATATCTATCATCATCTTTCAGGCTAATGAACAAAAGGGTTCTTATAACTTAAGCACTGTTGGTCCAATACCTTGTGGGCAGGGTTGTAAGCAAAGCGCCATGTCTTCTTATGTGACACCAGCCAAATCCTGGCTTTTTGTGGAGAGAAAATATTGTGAACTATGTTCTTTGTTGTCTCTGGGTATTCACTCACTGTCTACCAAATTCTCAACAGATAAAACAGCCCTGGATTTTCTTCTGAGTTGGCATTTGTAGCACAGCTTCACTCTCTTTTCTGGCTTCTGAGAAAACAAAATATGTAATTGTTTTTCTTTTTCTTTTCTTCTTATTTTTCAGTATTGTGTGTGCTGTATGCTAAACAAATCACTGTTTAACAGTTTGACTCTGAAGAAAAGAGTAAGAAGTTATTGTAGTTTCATCTCAAAAGGAAAATAATAAATAGTCTGCAAATGGCAAAGGTTGACTGTTTCTTACAGAATCTAATTTGCTAAGCTTTGCAAATTAGACCAAGAAAACTGAATATGCGTGAGTTTTTTACCTCATTCTGTACTCTGCTATTCCATAAATGGTTGCAGGATAAAACTATTCAATTAAGATAAGGTACTGTATATTGTTCAGAAAATATATTATGCCTTTTTGAAAGTAAATTTCTGTTTTCTCATCCCGTTTTTTGAAGTTTTCTTTCTTACAGGAAAAGTTTCTGCTTTCTATGTTCTTGTTCAGCTCAAAGTACTTTTTGTGACCTGAAATAAAAAATCTACATTAAAAGCAAGGTAATACATTAAAACATTATGTATTAGTTTACTGACCCCTGGCTTCAACAGTCATATTTCTAGTGACAGTGTTAAATCTGCAATATATTACGTGATATCTTATTATACAACAAACATATGTATAATCCTATATTATCATATCTTTATAATTGTATAACTTATGATACTGTTATATTATTATACCTTATTATACAAGAAAAATATTATGATCAGAGAAAGAAAACAGGACACTTATTACAACGTAGTAATCTATTATATATTAAAAAGCACGTGGGTCATAAGTGAAGATGAAACCATGAAAATTAATGTTTTAAAATTTGTAAAACCCTCTGTCAGCAATATGTATACATACATTAGAACACATTTGCAAGATATCTTCCTGGAAACAACTGCTCAGTGAAGAAATAAATGCACAGATCTGATCATTAGCATCTACAGCTGAATGGATGAAAAGGTCAGTAATCTCATCCTACTCATTTTCATTTCTCCACATAACTCCAGAAAGTTCACAATCATCTTATATTCATGGGGTTCCCTTACCCCACCACCATAATACCAGAGCATGCACATACATACACATGAATGTGTTCTCACAATACCTCTCAGAAGTATATATGAATTATCAGATATAACAGATACATGAAAAATTAAGCATCCCAATGTTGCACGAAAGTTAGACAGTCTTGTCCCACTCTAGAGTAGAAAAAAAGTCTGCATTTAGAAAATAACATTGTTCTGTAAGGACTAAGCATCCCTGTGTTTGATTTTCAGATGCTTAGTCCTGCAGGTGAAATTTGGAGTCCCAGCCCAGTTAGCTGAGTGTCTTAGAAATGAAAGTTCTTGGGAATGGCACCCATTCACAAACCCATTCTGTTAAGTGAAAAAAAATTATAAACACTGGAATGAGAAGACAATTGCATGTAAAATCCTGTTGTGGTCATAAACACGTATGTCAGCAGTTACATGCATGTGGTGCATCTACCTGAAACTAGAGTGTAGAGTTTACACTAGAGTCCAGGGTCTTTTCTATGAAATCTCAAGCAAGTCTTAACCTCTGGCTAAAAAAAAAATTGTAATCTTATCAATGCTTTCCATTAAGCAGAAAAGCAGCATGTAAGGGAAGTTGCTTTTCTTCCTTTTTCTTTCTTTGTTTCCTTCTTTCTTTCTTCCTTCCTCCCTCTCTTTCTCTCTTTCTCTCCCTCCTCCCCTGCCCGTCTTTCTCATTTTAAAAATGCAAACCCTGGCAGGGATCTGTTGCAAACTGCTCTTGGGTTCTGGTTCCTATTTTCAGGACTGCCTATGGACTCTGCATTGTAAAGACACTCAGCAAGTATAAAAAAAAATGCAAAAGCCAAATGCGTGTTTTCTGCCTCCCAGCTGAGAACTGACAGTGCTAGGCCACTGATTCCAGTACCTTGAACCCTGCATCCCCTTCTGCAGAGCAGGAGAGCTTCAGTGAAAAGAGTCCATGGTGGAATCAACAAGCATGTTTCAGTTTCAAAATCTGTAGTTTCAGTCATAGGCTACCGATGATTATAGCTGAAAAGCGCACCAAGCCAAATTAGTGCTAATGTTCTGAGTGGTAAGATTGGTGCAGTAAGTCAAAAAGTTATTTTGCTCTTGCTGTTATAGCCTCCCATTCCTGGGGAGAGAGGGAAGGCAAAGGTTGCTTTCCTGATTGGGCATCCCAGAAGCAATATATTCTCTGTTACTAGAGGTTAAGATTAACTTGAAAATTGACAGCAGGAAGCCCTAAGCTCTCAGTGACAAGAGATACAGAATTATCCTCTACGAAATAAATCCTTCCTCACAAAAAAAAGCCCATCCTATGTCTATCATTTGACTCAGATAACTGATGAGCATTCCCTACTCCTGGTAATTTTAAGAGGTAGATATGACCTGAAGATATTGTACGTAGTTGTACAATCATTAATTACCTTCAGTCACATGGCATAGTGTGATCCGTGGTTTTCAGCTTATCTTTCCCACAAAAGAGTGTTTTTGTCTTCCACCTGGTGGTGTCGGAAAGCTTGGGGAGGACACTGAGGAGATAAAGTCACCTCGTTAGGTGACTTTAGACTCTCAGTTCTTGAGATGGAATCCACTGCCATTTCACAGAATCAGTCTTTCTCATCACTACTGGAGTAACACAAGAAGAAAGTTTAAAGTGCGTTGTAGTGATGCTATTGCATATCACCCATTCAGCTAAATAATGGTCAAATGTAGGTAATATTATTTATGGTGAAAAATTCAGTCCGTAATTCAGTCCAGAGGTTTTTTTACTAGGCAGAATTCAGATTGGCCTGTCAGAAATGGACATGTAATATTTTTATCTTGAGCAAGCAGGAGCAAAACAGAAGAAGGTACGTGATAAAGCATACGTAGGCAAAAACTGAAGTCAGATGCACATGGTCTGCACTGCTTTCCTTTTCCTAAGGCTCCAAGACACATCAAAATGCCTGAAGCTCTACAGTGTGTACAGGCCCACCAGAGGCAAAGTCTGTGCACAGGTATAAATAAATTCTATGGCATCACTGCCACAAGAAACAATTGGTGTTGGTAATTTGGCTTACCAATTAGTGTAGGCACCCCACAAAAGTACAGTTTATAATCAGTAATTTAAGCAATCTGCATGTAAAAATTAATGAATAGAAACACATAGAATCTGAATAATTTTTAAGCAAGTGAAGCAAGCTATTTTCCATGTTGCACAAACATAATAAGGTCATTTAAGAAACAATTACAAGACACCACAGGGTGAATAAAGTATAAAACTAGAATGACTGATGGCCAACATAACCTTTCATAGTTCCCATAATTGCCTATGTGTTCTACAAAGTTAAGTAAAGGGACACACGCAATTTAGTTCCTCCAGTACGATTAGCTATTACTGAGGAAATAGAATGATTCCAGAGCAGGCGTTGGGCTCAAGGAATGTAGAATTAAGCAATAGTTTCTTCATACTGCTGGTAGGGTTTTTTTAAATTGTATAACTTTTTGTAATTTATACTTTGAGAAAATGTTCTTGCTTATTCTAAAATGTCCATCAGCCTTTCAGAATCCATCACAGAGTGCTAACACAGTAGCTGTCATTCAGCTGACAATTTTCTACCAGATAATTCAACCTACCATGTTATCTTCTCAAAGGGAGTGAAATAGCAACACAACAGGAGCTTAAATGTTGGTTTTATCCAGAAGATTGTTTTCCTTGTGAAACAGTCAATTTTGAAAGGTTAGAAGTCCTACAGATGCTTTACATTCTGCCAACAACACAACATACTGATAAAAGTAAAGTTAAAGCAGCTTCTCTAATTATCATCAAATAGCACAGGACATACTCATATAAAGCTTCCAAAGTCTGCTAACTTACCCATGTTGCTTTGACTCTCAGACACTTAGGACGACACAGTTTTGCTTCTTATAAGGAGGAGTAGATTATACCTTATCAGTTCCTTGGAAAAAATCTTGATTTTACAGTCTATCAAAGTCTGGCATGAGAAAGACTTAAAACATTTTCATATATCACTACTGATAGAAATATTGATCTTATTTTAAGCTATTTAATATAACTCTTAATTAGGGCTTTTGCTTAAAGAATGATAGCCATTTCTCCAGTCCATTACGGTTACCAAATGTGATGCAATCAAACCACAAAGCTTTGTGAAATAGAAAAAAATAGTGCAGAAAATGTAAACAGACTCTTATAAGAGAACTATTATGTCCTTGAGATTCAAATGCACATATTTAAATAAAAATCATAATTCCATGCAAAAATCCAACAGCAGAGTGGGGATGTAGCTGTCTTTTGATACTCTAAACCTGGATGACTTATTTTAAATTAATCAAAAATGTAGAACTCAGCAAGAGAATGCTTATTAAAATCCTCCTTATGTGGATATTTCTCATTAACTTTGAAAAGCTACTTATAGCAAGCACTTCTCTAAGCTGAGCACCTTTCCATTTTGTTTGAGTATTGCACTTTGTGGTTTCTTTTACAGAATCTGCAAAAAACTTTAACTTATTTTTTTCTGCTCCATCGAATGAAGGGACTGTCATAAATAGCTTTTCTAACCAAATTCATAATTTGTTATCCAACTAACTGTACAGCCCTCCTCAGCACTGCCTCATAAGATCAATACCATTTATCTTTACACGTACTTGTAAGTAACTAATTTTTCCCATCAAAGATTTGAGGCAATAGGATATGAATGCTTTATCAAGGATCCAAAACATCCAAAATAATTGGTACAGTAAGAGACGAAAGCTGACAGTTTTTAGACAGCTCAGTTTTCCAGTATAACCCATTCTGGTTTAAGGTATTGTCATGTCTATCTCTAGAATCACATTTACCAAATTTCCCTTTTTCTGACATAAACAACCTGTGGTCCCAGAAACAAGGTTCTACTGTCTCTGCTGATAGAAAAAAAGGACAGATTTTAGCCAGTTTGGAAGTTTGGGGTTGTGGTCTGAAGCCCAGGCAAGAAGAACCTCCAAAGTAATCAATTTTTCTTCTTGCAGCTTCAATGCTAGAGAATTTTTGAAAGGCAAATTAGAATCTAAATAGATAGTACTGAATTGGGTGAACTTGACCACGAGAATTCTGAAATCCAGTGGATTTGGCTCTAGAAATCTCTTCCCAAATATCTTTATCTCCCAGTGAGAATGAATCCCCCAGTCTGCCAATCAACTATGCCCCATAGCAGCCTCAGAATAATTTACCTGCCACCCCTTGAGCTTAGCTTCCACATAAACCACATCTATTCTTTTAGCAAAGGAGATTTGCTTCCTAATAAACTGTCTTTCTTCAAAGGGTTTAGTTGAAAAAATAAATAAATTTTCCTTTTGTGTTCAGTTTTACCAGTTAAGTTTAAAAAAATTTAAATTTTTATTCTCCTGAATAACTGTAGTCATCTGTCGCCTCTGATCTAATTTGCTCTTTGGGGCAGGAATTGCCTAAGAATAGTCCTCAAAACCAGACACTCGGCCCACATGAAAAGCAAACCTGTATGCACAGCTTCAAATCACAGAAGCATGCCAGACGGGTTTGTATGCTGCTAGGCACGCTGCTTGCACTCAGGTCTGTGTTCCAGGTATGTGGATGGCAGTCAAGCAGGATACAGAGCACATCACTGCATTCAAAACTTCTTCAGGGACAACTCTTTATGAGCGGTACAGACATATCCAGTGGGTCTCATCCCACATAAAGCTGAAGCCACTATGGAAATATAAAATGGTGGAGCGGTGATAAAACATTTTTTAGATAAAGGGAAAAAGTCTATTCAGTCCCACACCATACACTTGTGTTTCACATAAACTTTGTAATGATTTCTGAGCTGTGCTGTTCAAGAGAAAGAATACTAAATATAATGATAAATTATAGAGCTTTATTAAATAGTGTTAACTAAATGTATAGCAGCTAAATATGTTATCCAAAGGTATAGCCCTCTCACATTTCATAAGATAAATTTAGGGTAATAGGTTTTGTCGAGATTCTCTAAGTATATAGTAGAGGACTTTGACCTCCACTCTTTCAGCCTTTAAGCTCTAGGAGGAAAAAACTTCTGTTACATGAAAATACTTAAAATGAACGTGTTCAACATTTTTCTACCTCTTAGAGAGTATTTTCTAGCTTAGGTGTAAAAGTCCTTCAGAAAAAATATCTGTATCCATTATTTCTCCTGCAATACCTAATACAATGGGGCTGAGACCTCCAGCTGTAACTACGGCAAACAATAATAATGCAGATGAGAAATGTCTTTCAAGTCTGCAAACACTTTCAGACTCTAAAGAATGCAGTCTATGGTATGTAAGTATCCAGACTTTCATCACATAGTCTTAAAAATCATTTATTTGGATGACGTAAAGTGTTCTGAGGGATCTTACATTCGTCTCTTATAGAGCATTGACAGCAACAACCTTGGAGTATTTCCCTCTCCTTTGGCATACTGATGTGTAGGCAGTACACCTGTCTCTGAAAATATAAGATTCTTCATGTGTCATAAGAGTCTTTTATAAAGTAAAACTCATCATATAGGATTAGGATTGCTCACTGGCACAAGTACTCATCTTGAGATTGGTAGTCTTAAGGGCCCTATGCACATTCTGGAGTTTGTAAATCATTTCTCACTATTTCTGGCAGAAAGACCAAACTGTTCACCTTCAAGAAGCCTTTTTCCACTGCATTAGAGCTACCAATTCTAGCACCAAAACCAGAGGAGGAGGCAATTCATGACCTTACTTTCTACTTCTCATGTCTTGGGACCCTGTCAGTCCCAAAGGTGTAGCAGGATAATTTTTTTATATTGTCTTATGATTGAAAGTAACATAGAATAAAACATTTTCTGGAAGAAATTTCTATTCACAAAATCAGCAGGGGACTAATTCTGAACAAAGAACAAAATCCCATTCAATGAAGGCCTGATAATAGACAAGGCCATTTGAGCTCTGAACAAAAACACATACTGGTATATTTATTTTCCTCCCTCTAGGAAGAGAAGAGAAATGGTTATATTCAGTAGCTAACTTCCAGTAATGCACAGGTGCCCATCATCATTGTATGATTGCTAGTCTGTCTGACAATTAGCCAATACACTGATTTTTATCGCTGGCACAACAGGGTCACATTTTCTTTTCCTGCAGAAACTCTCTTTAAATAGCGTCTTCTGGAGACAGCTGAAGTTCATCAGTTGATGACAGGAACTAGACAGTGCCATCTGCCTTAGCAGCAGTTCAGGTAATAGAAAAGAAAAGCTAATTGCCAAATGTGAAATATGCAGGAGTGGAATTTTTTTTTATAACTTCCCATTAAAAGTGGATCTATGTGGCACTATGTGATACTTTGAAGAAGCACTCAAGTCTGCTCTAAAAGAGCTTTGTAACTAGTCTAAGTATCCTGTGTTGAATATTATGTTATCACAGTTTTATTGTATTTGATATCTGAAGTACTTGGAGATCTTTGGCTAATACCCCACAGCACTTAGATGAGAGCTTTATACCAGCATGGTATGTACTTAAGAGATATGTACATTTTTCCTCCCCTGGACTAACAGAGGTACCTCCAGGATGCTGCAGAGTAGAGGAGGAGCATTACTGAAGTCACTAAACAGGTCTCATGTTCCCAGTTCTTATGTATCCCAAGTTACAGCAAAAGTGCTCACACCGGAGGAGCGGAAGGTGTCCAGAATAAGGAGTCTGTGAAGCAGTCACTTTGAGGAACTCGGTGGCAGCCATGACAAGAGGTGACTGCTGACTCTGGGACCACAGAGGGGGAGACAGATAGCCCAGAGGTGCAGTCCTCTAGGCACAAGGGGAGGGCAAGCTCTCATGATGGAAGGAAGCTCTAGGTGGCCTTACAGAGAAGGGGCAAAACACCTCCATTCCTCCACAGAGCAAGGCTGACAGCTCAGGACTGCAATTCCCCTCCTGAGGTCATTTTGCAAGTATGTCAAAGGGGGAGGAAGGAACATACTCAAACTGTGATGAAGATGACAGTAATACCGCATCTGGTTTTCATTCAACAACCTTTTACTTTAAAAGGCATAAACATATCTGCAGTCAGCGACAATATCTCAAGACCACCTCCTCCCAGATGTATTTTCTCAGTTTGCGGTGACAGATTCAAGCTTTTTTCCCCCCCAGTGTTTCCCATCCTAGAGATATTTTTTTCACACACTAGCCCAGGTTCAGCAAGATAAGCTCCTTAGCACCAGGTAGTCTCCAGCAAAAGACGGGAAGGACGGGGTTTGCCTACCAACAGTGAGATGATCCGTGGATCTGGACCTACTCCCCAAGTGATCGTGTACTCCACCACACAAACTACTCTATCAAGAAAAGAGCAGCACTGTTTCAAATGGGAAAAAAACAAGCTCTGGTCACTCTGGGCGACTTATCTGTGCTCAAGAAGAGGTTGGACCCCCTGGAGCTGCAGAGGTCTTGCCAACCTTGCAGCTCCAGCTAGATGGGCCCTGGAGAGTGCTCCAAAATTGTGAATGTTCCTGAACTTAGATGAAATTTAGCCCACAGTATGCAGCATCATGGAAAAAGTAGGAGCCTGCATGTCTGGTACAGGCCTGTGAATACTCTCCAGGCAGCCAGCTGCCTGACCCTGAGGAAGAGTACAGGTAAAAACAGAAGTTTACATGAGATTATTTTCAAGCAAAGAAAGGTTGTTGGGGAACTGCCTGTTTCTTAAAGGTTACAGTAGTAAAAATCCATACTAAAAATTTAGCATACACCTTTCAGCACTATCTTCTAATCAAGCTCCAGTAGATATTTATACTACTGAGTAAAAGTATTTCACATTTAGAAGATCCTTTTGCTGGCATGTACACAAAATTTCTTGGACTGCTGCACTGATTAGAATATAATTTCTATATTGGGGATCATTAGAAAAATTAAAACAATGTCTCCTGTAAAATTAAACACAAGCTGCATGGGGAATCTGTACAGCCCTGTTCTCACTTTAGAGTTTGGCAATAACACTCAGCCCTTTGGGCCAATATCTGTGTAGATGTATTATTATTATTTCTGAACTGTCTATAACACTGGTATCTATGCACTGAAGTTTGCCAAGAATCTGAACTCCCAAAGCAATGCCTTTCAAAAAGTATCCAAAAAAATTACCTTTTCTACTACATTCTAAACCGTAGCATACACTTAAAAAGGTCATGTTTTGAAAGTTTGCATGGGATACACATCACACAGCAGAAATCAAGAGGAGAAAGGCATTACTTCACCTTATTACTGCCTGTACAGAGACATTCAAACTAATTAAAAACATGAGAACTTTTAAAGAAAAATCATGTCCTGCTCTGCTTCTGAGTCACCAGGGATAAGAACACCCAGTTTTCTGCCCACTAGTTTTAAGTTTAGCATCAGCAAAATCTTTGCTCCATCATAGATCTAAAAATGAAAATCTGTCCTTTTCCAGAATACAGTATTCCTGTCCTTTTATTGGACTTTTTAATCTCTTAAGAAGTCTTTTTTTTTTTTTTTGCTCCCCCTCATCCTCTGAATCAGAACCGGAGATCTGGGAAAATTCTATCAAACTAAGTTAATCTTTAAGATAATACTTTTAATCAAGATTGTCTCCAGATCGGTGAGAACTACAGCTTTCAGCCTGTGATAACGCAGACTGTCTTTGACAGGATTACAGGAACCATGTCTAAATTATGCTTCTCTATGAAGCAGTCTTGGACTGCCACGTTCTCTCTGATCCAAATTCCCATGAGCCAGAAATGTTGGATTTGGCAAGTTTGCAGTTACACATGGCCTCCAGCTGTTCTATGATAGGTTAGGAAATAAACTGGCCTCCAGCCAGCCCAAGGGATTCATATCAAAAGCGGTGTAGTAAGTATTATATGTGTGCAAATGTAAACATTCACATTTTATTCCCCTTTTCTCAGCAGTCCACAGATAATTTTCGTATTACTAATAGAACAGAAAATAATGGCCAGTACTTGAAAAAGAAAAGGATATATTTAACTCAAGCTGAGAACTATATGAAGTCTTCAGCATTAAGCACAGCCTCCTAACAAGCATATACAAAAATTATAGCTATTCTACAGTTTAAGGAACATGTACATCTCATCCAGAAAGAGTGGTTCAAAAGAAAGTGAGCATTCATTAACAAAGGTATAAGCAGTTGTATTTTGGTTTGAAACATTAGCAGTAGCTTAATGGTATTTCTCAATCTTTTAAAGCCACACATACATTACAGGAAATTGTGTGCATTTTGTTATGGGATATTAGAGTGAGTTCAGCGATACAATTTAGTGACAGGATGTATGGTCAGTTAAAAAAAACCTTTTAAACCCTTTAAAATGAAATAAAAGTGTCCATAATCAGCACAGAAATGAAAATCCGTCCATTATCCACTGATCCTTATCACCAAAAGGCACTATGAATATCACCTAATAAAAGGCCAAGAACGGTGCTCTCAGGCATGATGTTTCTGAAGCAGAAAAAACAGTTGAGTTAGATACAGAAACCATCCGAACAGGACTCACAAGATTACATTCAAACCAATTTGATACTTAAGCAGAACGTATGGCATCAGTTCTTAAATGAAATAATCATACAGAGTGATAAATGGTATCAGAGAGATAACTAAACAGACTAAAAAGTCTAGAAAAGGAACTAAGTAATTGCATTAGTGCTTTTTGCTAGTAAATCACTGTAAGAATCTAAGCAGATCTTACCATAGTAGTGATTTTGTTAGAAATGTGTCTGAAATTTGTTAGCTACTCAGCATGGACCAAGATAATGATATAGAATGGAGGAACTGCACTTCATAAAACTTTTGACAAACAACAATATTCTGAGACCGATATGTGTCTTGAATGTAACTGGCTACATTTCAGTAAGATTAAATCTTTATTAAAAGCCTTTTCCTCCTTTTTTTTCCCCTACTGTGAAGATTTGTATACCTTACTGTTGTGACACAATTCTTTTCACTAGAGAAAAAAAAAAGGCTTAAGAAAAAATGACCCAATAATAATTATTGGCATTTCCAATAATAAAAGACTCAATTTGAAAAGTATTTGTATCACAGCTGTCTCTACACAGCCCAGTTGAGATTATGCTAAACATTATATCAACAAATGGTGAGATATAAGCCTGACCCGAAGAGTTTACAGAATAAAGGAGAGGTATCAGGGACTACAGTAAGTCTGTAAGTGGCAGCCACTAAGTTCCTACCAGAGATTTCACTACTGCTGTTGACATCATGTCGAGAGTATTACAGAGGTTTCATTAGTATGCTGCTGGCTAGGACAGAGTCTTAAAATGGATTCCAGGATCCTAGGATATCTAGGATGACATAATTAAGATATACAGAGAAAAAAAAAAAAAGAGGAAATAGATGAGACATGTCTACCCAACTGGGAGATGTGCATATACACCACCAGCCCTCTATTCACACTCTCACACATATTTGGGTTCCCTGGTGTCGTGGTTTAACCCCAGCTGGCAACCAAGCCCCACACAACCGCTTGCTCACTCCCTCACAGTGGGATGGGGGAGAGAATTGGAAGAGTAAAAGTGAGAAAACTTGTGATAAAGACAGACAAAGGCAGTTTAATAGGTAAAGGAAAAGCCTTGCACTCAAGCAAAGCAAAACAAGGAATTCATTCACTGCTTCCCATGGGCAGGCAGGTGCTCAGCCATCCCCAGGAAAGCAGGGCTCCATCACGTGTAGTGGTTACTTGGGAAGACAAACACCATGACTGCTAACATCCCCCCCTTCCTTCTTCTTCCCCCAGCTCTATATGCTGAGCATGACATCATATGATGTGGGATAACCCTTTAGCCAGTTGGGGTCAGCAGTCCCACCTGTGGCCCCTCACAGCTTCTTGTGCCCCCCCAGCCTCCTCGTTGGTGGGGTGGGGTGAGGAGCAGAAAAGGCCTTGACTCTGTGTAAGCCCTGCTCAGCAGTAACTAAAACATCCCTGTGGTATCAACATTGTTTCCAGCACAAATCCAAAACATAGGACCGTACTAGCTACTATGAAGAAAATTAACTCTATCCCAGCCAAAACCAGCACACCTGGGCACTCCCAGCACTGTGCACCGCCTGCGAATCAGGGGAACCAAGAGATTGGGACCCTGCCAAGTGCCACAGCACCCACGCACAGATCAGCTTAAACATAGCCTAAGTGACTTGTTCGACACCAGGAAAAAAGTTAGGGATAATTCTGGAGGAGAATCAAGGATTCCTAGCTCCTGGCCAAAAGACTGTACAGATTTATATTGTGAAAGCTGACTGAAGAAAATGAATATTCAGTTTAGGAGTATCACAGAAGTGTGTGGAAGTAGAGAACCTCCTAGCACAATCAGTGTGTTACCAGATGCTCAAGCAGGCTCTGGCTGTACTTCGCAAGGAATGTTATGCTACCTCTCTTAATAGATTTACCTTCTGATCAGTAATAAAGAATTTGCTTTCCCCAAAAGGCTGAGCAGACTAGAAGTAAAACACCTTTGTGTGTACTCAAAGGCAAAGGAAGCACACGGAGCTTTAGCTGATTAGCGATTACAAGATTAGCCCTGGGAGAAAAAATTCTGTAAGATTTATAACAGGAAAGCACTTTTATAGGCCTTTGTGGACCATCTGGTAAAATTTAACAGAAAATTATGCTTGCATCATAGAATCCTTTGCTGGCACTTTCCATTACATCTAGGGCTTTTTCTGTCTCCATATATTTTGCTGACACAAGGATTCCCTGGGTGAAAGAATGAGCACTGCACTCATTATAATGGGCAACTTCTCTCCACTCTTTCATTCTATCACTGGAAACAAAGTAGTGACACTAAAAAAGGACATTTTGGGCCATTTACTGGCAAGAGATTATGCAATTCTGTTCCTTCCTTAACCTATGGGGCAATGCGCACTGCACATCAAATATGCCCTATGGCTTCTCTGCTGTCCCCTTTACCAGACTCTTCAGAAAAACCCAAAGGCGTGGTATTGCCGTTACTTGTGTCCACAGGACAGCAGACTATCGCAAGCTAACCTGTATTTTCAGTACCTGAAACTCTGCTACTTTTTCCTCTCCTTCAAACTAAAGCCTTTCCTTCCTGCTCCCTGCTTGAGACCAGTTTCTCATAGGAGACCTAGTTTGGCACAGCAGTGCAGTAAAAAAGGCATCATGATAGATTCTCCATGACGTAAATTAGAGTGCTGCAGTCCAATCACATCCCCATCAAGGTCCTCAAATGAAACCTCCCACTGAGATAGAAGCTATTGGATTTCCATCTGCGTGTCTCTTGCTGTCGGTGGCTATTGTTTAAGTAAACATTGGTTTGTATTACTTTCTTTTTTTTTTCTATTCAATACATGTTGATGCCTGGTTAAAAGGAAAGAAAATTGCAGTATTAAAAGACTAGTATTTTCAGCATCTTGTGATGTAAATTGCTAATTTAAAACCCAAAATATTGTTAAAGTGTCTTTATTTAATAGCAGACGATTGCAAGCTGTAATTTGCAAGCTGTAGTTGCAGATGGCAATGTTTTTCTCTCTTTTCAGCAGTACAGTACAGTATTTACTGCAGTGATCTACAGACAATGACATACCAACTGCGAAAGAAATGCTCAGGGGTAATACAAACTATCAGGATTCCCATGAGGTCCAGCATGTGAGGTACCTGCCCCTAAAGCATGAAATTTAGATGCCAATTAAAATGTTAAAATCTCTTACCTGGTCTCAAACACCAACTCTTTGCAATATACATTTTTAGTACTTCCAATTGCCAAGTATGTTTCCAATACAAAACAACAGCACTTGTTTTCTTTCCTGATTTTTAATCCCTTTGGATTGGACACACTTATTTTCCAATTCAGACCTGGAGGCCTAAGTCTGGATTTGCAACTGACAGCTACCATCTGGACCACACTAGCAGAAAGGGTTGTATGGGATCTGGCACATGTCTAGCATGCCGTTCCACTTTCTGTACATAAGGACATGCCAAAATACCAAGCATGTAGCTTATCTTGCATGTATTAAACAAAATCTTTGCCTTTTATTTCATTTTGTTAAACAACTCATTAATGTTTATTTTTCAAGAGAAAAATTATTTAACATTGTCTATTTAACAGCATTGGATAAAACATTTAAATACTGTGTTCTGTAGTGCCATCTAGGGGATTTAAATCCTGGAATAAAGTGCTCATCTGATAAAGAAACAGTAAACACTAAGAAATCAGCTATGACTGCCAGGGCAATTTCTTATGTATATCTACTGTTTTGGATTACTTTTTCCTGTTACAATAGGAATATTTGAACAAGGTCACACATATAGCATTATATCTGTAGAATCCATAAATAGGAGAAGATGTATTGTGCTATACTTCTGCTTTATAGCCCAATAATTCACAAAAGCAATCTTAAAAAAAAAATATCCCAAATAAAATCAGTGTCATGCTCTGAAACGGGATCTAGAAAAAATTTCTAGCTTTAGTTCAGTTACCAGGAAATATATGGGATTTGTGTGCACTTAAGATATTTATAAATAGATTAGACATGTTATTGTATAAAATTACAGGAAACTGAAATAAAACAGGAGAGCTACTGACACTTTCTTCAACACTCAACCTAATTCAGATTTTGTTTACCTTAAGTTTCCTGAACCAGATGCCATTCCATAGTAAATTCCAATGCATCACTGAGTAAATTGTTAGAAACTATTCATTTTGTATCATACTGATAGCTAGAATGATCTATAAGCTCTTTGATCACATTTGCATTCTTTGTTCTTAAAGAAACCAACTATAACAAGTTCACACTTTAAATAAGTGATCATTCAAGAGGGAAATGCAGAGCAAAATTCAGAGACTATAAAAACCAGAGAACTTCTGGTTCTATCTTCACTCAGACCACAGAAATGGTTCATTAGTTCATACCAACACATAACAAGAGATATCTCTGGATCATCAACAGGCATCAGCTGCCAAAACCATTGAAATTGTTGTATAATTTACACAGGAAGAGAGCCTGCCTACATTCTCACATGATCTTGCATTTTTTCATAGTCCCAAAAACAGATCAGCTTCCAACCAGCAGGATGAGAGACAGGATCGTCACTTTGCTTTTCTATCTCCAAACCTCACATTTTGACATTCTGTCTGGAAACCATGTGCATTAAACTTTTACGACGATGTGCTGAAAACTATTTGTTCATGAGGGTAAGATTTGAAAAGCACCTAAAAAGTGTCCTGAGAACACATATACAATGGCTTTAGATATGCTTTTTTTTTGGAGCTATTTTAGGCAGTTGTCAGCCTTTGATCCTGAGAGTAGCTTCTGTATTCATCTGATTGCCCCCCAGCTCCCCCATCCTCTCGCTGCCGACTATCATCTAGATGCGTTATCCTTTACATCCTCCAGTCACCCACTCTACATCAAAAAAACCCCACATTCCTCCCTTCTCGCTTCCCTAGCCCATGGTCCTGTATCTTCTTCTCCACATTTTTTACTACATTGCACCAACCCAGTGCCTGCCAAGACCTCTACCCTGTGCTCCCACTTGGAAGGACAAATCGCAACACTGCCTTGGGCACTTGAGAGCGCGTAAGGGAGCAGGCAGTGGAGCCAGGCTGTTACTACGCATCTTCTGATCAATAGTAATTGTAGTTTATTGGGCCCTTGCCCAATGCAGATCAACAGGCATACCATAACTTAATGAAAGGAGAGGCAGAAGGCTCCAGATGAATATTCCCATAGGAGGTCATTCTACTATCTATACTTAACCCACAACACTCTAAAAGGGATTTATAAGGGACAATGCAGTATCTGAAACTTAGATTCAGTTAAGCGATGTTAGATCTGCTGCTGCCTGCCCCAGCAGCTCCAGCTCAGAACCCTCCTGCCCAGCTGCTGGAGCCCAGCCCGATGCCCAGGGAGCCGGGTCTCTGTCCAGGCTGAGGGACACGGCTACTCCTTTCCCGATTGCAAGTTCAACCAGGAACAAACACACACACATGCACGCGTGCATACACAGGACACTGACACCGCTGGTCCCACAGACAAGGCGCTGCCTTCAACAGCACCTGCATACAGAACTCATAAAACATCAGCCCAGACAACCAACTCCCCTCCTCCTCTTTGGCTGGTAGAGACAGGAGGTCACTAGTTCAAGCACACATGTGACACTATCTAAATTCACAAGCACACACACATCCACAGATCCCTCAAGTACCAGCACAGCCCCTCTGTCCATCCAGCACCCCTACCCACATCCCGAGTCCCCTCACCTGCCTCACAGGTCCCCTAGATGCCACCTACTCCAGCTTGATGCTCACTAACAAACACACATACACACACTCACACAGTCACCCCTCATGCACGCAACTTTTGCAAGTTCCCCTGGACGTACCAGGACAGCCCCTTTGCCCACCTAATACCCCAGCCCAGACCCGAGGCCCCCCTCCTTGCTGTCTGGACCAGCTTGCGGTTTGCTAGCAAATACATGCACACATCCCACACACACACACGGTTTGGGGAACAGACAGCCCCCCAACAGCTGGCACGAGGCACACGGGCTGTGACCCACGGTCCCGCTGCAGCCACCAGTGCTGAGCCCCACACTTGCCTCACTCACACCAGTAGCTGGGAACACACGCTATTCCTGCCTTAGCAGCTGGAAGTTAAAGATCCCCCAGTCACTCCAGTGGTTGGCACAGTGACCCCACTGGCTCCAGTAGCTGACACCAAGGCCACAGGCCCCCACACCCGTGGTCTGACTCCAGTAGCTAGTGCAAAACCCACTGACAAACATACAGGTCTCATCAGTAACAGGCATTTAATCCTTGCAACACGTGTACACGCAGGATAGAGAGTGAGGATACACAGAGAGATAGTTAAGAAGAGATTTAATAAAAAGACGTAAGAAGATAGGACAGACTGCAGCGATCAAGTGCAGGGCTTGGTCAGACAAGCGTACTGACCAGCCCCATTTTGCAAGTGACTGGTCTCCTTTATACCCTTTTCTGCCTACCCATCTCTTTGTTCCTCCTTGCTCCCCTTCCCCTGCACGTCCCCCACGGGTCCATACAGCTCTGTCCATTCCTGCACACCTCCTGGTCTGGAGTCCCCCTGGTTTACAATTTTATCCATTGCAAAGTCCAGGTCAATCTTCCTGGAAGTGGCACCTGTGGTTTCTTGATGGCCCACCAATTAGCATGAGTGGCAAGGTTTATTTCTTGTCATTGTCTCCCTGTTTTGCTTTGTCAGGTCTGTGTCTTGGTATATTTTGGTTTCTGGCTTCCCCCTTTTCCCTTGAATTTCCAATTGACAAGGTCCTGGATTAGGTGCCCAGATAACCTCACTGGAATAAACATTCTCACACTCCCACAGGCCCTCATCAATTAGTGTGACTGACCAGCTTTGGTTCCCATCACTGCCTCCCTTATCATTTGTCGGTCAGGTTTGTCTCCCACTATGTTCCTGTTTATGGCTTCCTCCTTTTCTGATTATCCCTTGTGGCATTGAAAAGGACCTTGGCCAGATACCCAGAGCAGCAGACACTCTCCTGCCACGCACCCTTGCAGATTCTGCCACCCCGTGAGAAGGCATACCAGAGGCTCTGCCTCCCCCATGCTGGCTGGTGTTGCTGACCCACCTGCCTGTTTCTCCTCACTTTCTTTGTGGAACTGTTTTCATAGTTTATTCATAGCTTATTGTCTCGTTCACACCAGTGCTGACCATAGATGGAGTAGTGTTAATGGAAGAAGGAAGTACCTTCAATATTTTTTTTTTCCAATAAGCACAGAACAACCACGAAGAATATAGCACAAAACCAGAAAAACAGTCAATACGTTGAGATTCTCCAGGGTACAGGACCCTAGATTGCCTTGAAAACTTTGAATGAAATAATAAAGTTTGAAGCAGTGTTGATATAGACAAGGATGCAAAATACAGGCTTTACTACAGCAATTATTTTTGAGGATAACAATCTGTTCACATAAAACACCATCTATATTTAAAATAAGAAGTCACAGGAGATCAGGGGAATTACAAAGCAATGAGACTTACTGTGGTTCAGGGAAAGTAATTAAGAGCCTAATTAAGGACAAAACCATATAAAAACAAAAGTAAAGCTTGATGAGGAAAAAAACAGCAAAGCTACCAGACAGGGAAGGCACTTTTCCCTACCCTGATATATTTCTTTAGGGCAATGAACACTCAAACAAGATTTTGTGAGCCAAACTCAGAGAGGAACTTGCAAAAAGGCAACTAATCCATGGAAAGGGCAACTTTCACTTCATAGGTAGAGTAGTGTACCCAAGCAGTTAGCTGACAGCCTGGAAAATTAGATCTTACCATACTCCACCATAAGCAGATTGTGAGCCCAGAATCTGATATCCAGGAACTTAAGGTGACTCTAATTGACTTGTCATACTTTGCATGACAAAACTGACAGTTAAGGTATCTATAACCATATGTAACAGCTGTAACATCCCCATATGGATAGAGTCATGAATTATACATTATGGTTTTATTTCCCCTATGTGGGATAGGGGTAGACTGAAGTTATGTGTGTGTTCCAATGTCACAATAAATGTCAGTATGGGAATAGCACCTGGGTCTCCAGATTACCAGTAACAACTGTATTTTTTACTTTGCTTTACAGCTCTATACCAATAGTCAAAATATGAGGAGTGAGGCTGGAAACTGACTGGAGCTTCCAGCATGTTCCTATAGAAGACTGTAAGAGATCTCACGGGGGTCTATCTAGACTGACTGAACAGGGAATGTTTTTGAAAGGTGCCAGGGAATAAAGGCAGAGTGTAGTTTTGACAGACAACCAAGGAACCAGAATTGTGCAGGCAATTTAGACACATCCTGAATTCTTTGCTCTTGATTACAGGAGGATTGAGGCAAAAGCCATGCCCAAGAATATATCACAGTTCAATAACATCCACATGGAACATTTTGAGTTTGCTCATTTGTTTTTTCAATTAACATTTCCAACCAGAACTTTTTGTCAATAAGATTTATGACAGGCTTAGTTTGTATTGCTTCAGGAGCAATCAAAATGTCAGGAACTCACAGACAACACAGGGCATCCCTGCTGAGTTGGAAATCTCCTACAGGCTCATCAAGGGTAGACTACTGGCCCTTGCTGCTAGGGATAATGGTGCAAAGGAAATATGGACAGAAGTTGAAGTGGTGTTCTCTTCCATCCTTCTGGTCAAAGGGAAGGACTCAGAGAGGAATAGACATACGTGGCAGAACAGCTGGATGCATACCTGAGTCACCAGTAAGGTTTTGGGTTTTTTTCTTCAGGGTGCACTAGGAGACAGGCAAGGTGACCTAATGAGGAGAGCTTTGAACTAGGCGGGTCTACAACCAGAGGTGAGTTAGAGAGTGGTGGATATGGAGAAAGTCCACATGGGAGAAGGCTGCAAAGGCACATTCCTGCTACATGTGCTTTCATACTAATGTTCACAGCCTGGGCAAGAAACAAGGCATAGAGCCAAAGTTTTCTTGGTAGAGGTAAACAATAACACGAGATGCAACAGCCAGAAGCTGAAGCTTGGAAGGTTCTGACCGGACTTCAAAAGCACTTTTTGCTGGGAGAGTAGTGCAGCACTCTCTCCCTAGAGAGGTCGTGGAGCCTCCATTCCTAGCAAGTTTGGATATTTGGCTAAAAAAAACCCATTGCTGAGCCTGCTCACGATAGTCCTTCACTGAGCTGAGACTGGACTAGAGGACTTCCAGGCATTCTTTCCAAACAATACTTCTAGGATCCTGTGACATATTTAATGTGCTCCAGCTGCTAATTTGAATTGGGACAGGACCTGAGCTCATCTGAAGACAAACCCTCCAAAAGTAAAAAATGTGAATGTCAGCTTCTCAGCCTCGTTTTGTTCTACAAATCTGCTCCTACTGTGTTGCACTACTTACTAAATTAGACATAGCCAAAGACGACAATCTTAATACCTGTAGGAACTTAAAGGCTACTGATACAAACCCAGTATGATTTTCAAGAATTTCAATACCCACCCCTATTTCTTCTAATACAAAGCTGAATGCTTCTGAAAAAAATCCCCTTTGGCATCTATCTGAATCTTCAGGCACCTTTTAAAATTTAGCCCTAAATTCTCTAAGCTCCTTTGGAAAATCCTAGCCTTTATCCTTTTAGGAATGAAAAGAATAAACTGCACAATTTGAAGTTAAGAAAAAGTAATAACTCATGCGCATAGTATCAGCAAATTAACTACAAATACGTGCTTAACATTCTTCAAGAGAAAAACCCTGCAAGAGATAGGACACATCAGAAAGCTTATAAAGCAAGATAACAATTATTTTCAATATAATTCTTCTAACCTGATTCTGAAGGCCTCATTTTAAATTATTTAATGGTTTTGATCAGGCCACAGTGGGTTTTTTCATCATTCGTTTCGCTGACTAACATAAGAAACATAATTATCCGTCAATTTTATAAAGTTTGCATTTCATCACATTTTTAATATTATAGAATTAATCATGCAGAAAACGCAAGTGCAGAGACTGGAATGGATCATATTAAATGAATGATAAAACTAGAAAAAATTGAACTTATTTTTTAAACAAAATGGCAGGCTAGCAAGGCTTCATGTAAAAGCTGTTACCAGTTATGAATTATTTCATCTTTCTATCAAACAGAATGAATGAAACTTTTAAAAACGTAATCATAAAGCTGTGAGGAAAAACCTAATAATGATAATAATAATAATAATACTTTA
Source organism: Gorsachius goisagi (assembly GCA_018403395.1). NCBI lineage: Eukaryota > Metazoa > Chordata > Aves > Pelecaniformes > Ardeidae > Gorsachius > Gorsachius goisagi. The sequence continues at coordinate 82,439 of BOSO01011188.1, read as the reverse complement.
GAGTTGTACTGGATCTTTCATCAAGGATCTATGATGATCTTCACAACTGTTCAATTGCATTAGCTCTGCAGCTCCTCCCCAAAGTACCTGTCAAATAGAAATGGGTAAACTGAGGCAATAAGAATTCTGAAGAAGAAAATAAGTGTCCTGCTACCCACCGATGTACTTTTATACCAAATAATTCTTTTGCTAGCTCATTTAAGAAAAATTGATCCCTGATTTTTTTTTTGAGCTTCGCCCAAAGCCTGGCAATGTCCCTTGGGGAGAAAACACACCAATTTTACATTACTTTGGATCATCCAGTCTCAGACTTTTTTTAGGTCAAGAAGGACCATGGACAGATTTGTGTAGTATACTACCTATTAAACTAGCAGCAGAAGCAAAAAGCTGATGTGTATAAGGAGCAAGACACATTTGTAATTATATTGTCAGGGTACAAAAAAGCAGGTTCCCGGTTCAACCCATGCTATAGATAACCTTGCTTGTGTGATATTCACAGCCCAGACTTCTATCACACTATTAGCAATCTCGTAACATCAGAAATAATGCTGGTGACACTTGTCATCTAATCCCTTCATTACAAGTTAGAGTAGGATCAGCAAGAGAGAATTAGTGAAGAAGTTGTATTTCTCTGAAGTTATCTCTTTAGAAATGACCGATTTAATCCTAACCTTCAGTTTATCAGTTCTCAACTTTGCAAAAAGGAACCACTTAGAGAGCACGATGCGCAATACACGATAGTCTCTATTAATATTTTGATCTTTTGACACATTGCACATCCCCACTGTAATGAGACAATTAGAAACACAATTGTAAATTTGCTGCAGCAGCCAAAACATTCTGAATGCTGGGTGTCCTGTATTGAGCAGCTAGCTTGGGACTTCTGCCCCCTTGGCTTTTCTCCCCATGCTGCAAGCCAGCTGACTTGGATAGGTGAAGCAGTCATTATTACAACAGGTCAAGAGAGTACAGAAACCGTCAGTGAATTAAAGATCTGGAAGCACGGTAAGTGATATGTAGAACACCTATTTGCTGAGTTCAGCAGCACTTAAATTAAACATTGCTTATGTGACTTTTATTCCACAGGAAGTGTAGCGTTTCAATGTCTCCCTCTTCGCCTGGCAGCCCTACACATATTTAACTCTTTATACCAGCCTGCATGCCAGTTCTCTGCAGCATCCCATCTGTGTGCTATTCTTCAAAACACCCACAGCTTCTCTGTTTTCATGCTGCATCACTATAATACCCAGAACTGGCATCATCTAACTGACATGGTACCGAGGACAACAGCCCTCAGACATGGGACCCCACATGCCGTGCTTGCTACGGAACTGAAGGAGAAGCGGGAAGAGAGTGACCCCGCAGCTGCGGCCAGCTGCAGGCCAGTCCTACTGAATCCTGCTAGGGCTAAGATCTTGGCTTTGATGTACAACTGCATACCAGTGCCAAGTGAGTGGTTATTTCGGAGGTGTTTAGCCTCCCTTCTGGCACCCTCTGGGTGTGGCACATGGCAGCTGTCAGCTCTCACAGTTGCTCATCACCTCCATTTTGACAGGTTCTGCTCACTTTGGAGTCATTACACAGGGAAGAGGAAACAATAAACAAAATGGGCCAAATCATTCAAGCCAATACAGAGGATAATAACATATTCTAGGGAACACCAGCCAGCTGAGAAAAAAAAAAAAAAATCTCCCCTGTTCTCTTTTCATGCTCTTTTCCTTCCATCTACTTTCTACTATTACAAAGTTGGGGTTTTTTTCTGTGGAATTTTGAACTCAGAAGCAGTAGCTTTGTTCCTGAAGCGATTTTCCTTTCATTGTCTGTTGCCTACTTTGTTTCTTCTTTCTTTTTTCCACTCATTCATTCACTGCCTCCTCATTTTAGCTATTTGTTTGATCCTTCAATATCCCTCCTCAATATTGTTTCCCCTTTTCACCTTCACAGAGCTCTCTGCCTGTTGTAGGCATACAGAAAAATCTGTCTTACATGATGTGCTGTAAAAACTTAGACACTAAACAGAGGCATGTCTGTATAAAACCATAATTGTGTAGATAAGTATGCGATCAGCTGGATCCTTCTATTTCGTTTCCATCCCAGGCAAATGAGATGCTGTGACTTCATTTCATGCTTTGTCTAAAAAAGCAAGATTACCTTACTACAAAAAAAGGAGCAATGGCACAAAAGGAGTAAATGGCACAAAAAAAACTACTGAACATGCTGATGCTGTCCTTGATACTTAAAGTTAAAACATACCATTAGTGTCCCAAAATAAACAAGCTAAGTGATCATATTTCTACAGTAATTTTTCTCAGTCAGGTATGTGCAAGTTAATAAATCTGTTACCTGACCCGAGTACAGATTACCTACATAATGCTCTATTTATGATGAGCAAAGCTCAGGAAGGATTTTGCACCACTAAGAAGCTGGGACATCGGTTCTTTAGGAAGGCAAGGAAAGAAAAAAAAAGAATTCTAAAAACATAATGTATATTCTGTGCCAAGAGTTAGTAAGCCATTAATTGTACTTGTCACAAATTTAATAAAAGAAACTATAATTAAAAGCTATCAAGATGCTGAGCAATACACAAGCAAGTACTTTCAAGATGCTGAGCAAAATGAAATACTGACTGTCCTCAAAAGCAGCACACTAGAGGACCTACACATATTTCATGGAACAGTGGAAAGGTCCTGTAAGCTGCACAAAATATCTGCACAGGTGCCAACAATTTTTCAAGATGCTCAATTAATCTGTTTAGGATCAGTCACTTGCATGCTTTTTAGGAATGTTACCACATTTTTTTAGGTACAGATTAATTAGAAATATTTAATTGATGCTGTATTATATTCAGAGCACTGCTGGCAGACACAAATTTATAATATGGCTAAAAAGTAGCAAACAGAGAAAGACTAGATCCAGAAGGGCTGAGGTCATAGCTGGATGTTAAAATTAAGCTTGAAGCCCCCTCTCCCATACCACATGGTTCCCATTCCCACATTCTCTTTGCTTCTTTACCGGACCATGGATCTGTACAGCTATGTTTGAACCAGGAAGGGGAACTTTTAAATACACACGTTCCGGGCTGCTTGCTAGATGGGTCAGTTCCCTACCTAGGTTCACTGAGCAGCTGCAAAAGCAAAAGTACCAACACAACTATGAGAGCAGTGTGGGGATTCCCTGATGGTCATGGAATTGTCTTAGAAGAGAGGCAATGTGAATTTAAAACCCAACTTTAGAGGGGGATACTAGCTATTAGGTTGTAACACAGATGTAAACTCCCCCAACTGTGTTTTTGAACCAGACACACCTTTCCTTGAGTCTAGTACCGCATCGACCTAATCGACGAGCCCTGTGGGAGTTTAGGTGAAAAACGAGTGCTATGTCCTGAAGTAGGGATCATAAAATAGAAAATAGACTGTTCTGTCTACAGTGCACTCCAGTGCAGCAAATGAAGGCCCATAGCAGGAAGCAAAGGAGAAGCAGCAAGGACAGATATGAATATGAAGGATAAACTGAAACATGAAGGAAAAAAGTGAGTGGGTGAAAAGGGCAGAGAGGAAGATGACACCTTATCACCTGAATGACGCTTTGCATTTCGAGACACTGACACTTTCCTTCAGAGGCTTTTCACTGCTTTGTTATTCTGCTTCTACCTCCTACTCTCTAATAAACCTTCACTCCCTCCAGTACAAAACAGGGTTAACACTACAGGCGTTGCCAAGTTCAGTATCAGCGTGGAGTCACTTTCAGAAAAATATTTAGAAAAACTAGAAAAATTGAGAGGTTTGCTTCAGAAACTTGCTCACAGAGTTTCACGTTCACATTTCACCTACAGTAAAATTATTACCTGATATAGAATAAGCTCTGGACTCCTAAAAACAAATTTATATTTTCTTTATTATTGAGCTAGAAGGAAATAGCACCATGTGTACTATTTAGATGATAATATATTAATTTTCCTGCCCAACCAAAATCCAGCAAACAGAGCCTAACAGAGAAAGCCAGAAAATGTGACCTTTTTGGCAAATACTCTTACGGTGTTTCTAACATTTTTAATGATACGATTTCTTCTGCAATCAAGGAAATCCAGTTTCACGCTATCTGTGGTGTGTGACTGGTCAACTACTTAACTTTGTTTTCTTTCTTATGTTCTCTGACTGATTCAATGAATAGTGAATAGCAGGTATTTTTTGTTCATGCATAAATACTCTTGTTCTAGTCCAACCATGAGAAATTCCCAGGTGTTTACGCAATGAAAATCCTTTAGTGCTAACTTAGATGAACAGCTACAAAAGAATGAGAGGGACATGGTTAAAGCAAACAGCTGATCGCAGATCATTCACTCAGAATTCATGAACACACTGTTGGAGGTATTCCAGCACTCCTGACAAGATGTATGTCAGACAGGATCGGATAATCCAGAAAACAAACAACACGTGTACCCTGCACCATTGAAGTTGATGGGTGCATTAGCACTATAGTCTAGATTTTCAAACATAGCTCAAAGACACCAATATGGAGACAGGAATCATAAGTACTTTAGGATCAGGTCTTGACTGGATAGGTCACTGGACCAAGTTCAGTGGTGATTTCAGGACAAAAAGTGCTTCTACTTTCTGTTAAAAAGAATAATCCTATTTCCCTTATAAAGAAAAGAATAATCTCTTATGAGTAGTTAGGGCAGCAAGTGTTTGCACTGGTCTACAGAAAGGCCAAGACAGAAATTCCTAACACTTTGTTCATGGAGAGGTAGTTAACGAGAAAGCATCCAGCTGCAGGCATCATGAGAATATTCAGCACAAAGCACATCTTTTAAATCCAACGAGCTAGGCACAAACAAAACCTTTTTTTTTTTTTCTGGCAATATATATGGCTTCTCAGGATGCACTTATTTCTTGCATTCTGCAGTATGCACTTATTTCTTCCCTGGAAACCCCTCTCCTAAGTTATACCCTTGCCTAATATTTTGTCATTGGCTATTTGTTCTGGTATGGACTATCAGCTTTGTCCCTGGCTGTAAATGTCAATCCGAGCGTTCCTGGTAACACCATTACAGCCAGAAAATCATTAGCAGAACTAAATTCAGCAACCTTATCTAATTGCATCACCTCATCACCCTTTCAGCACCCTCAGGGGAATCTAATCTGGTCCAAGGTTTTGAATACATTCAGTTTCTCTAAGCAGTCCCTAACCTGTTTTTCCCCTATCCCCTGTTGTCCTTCCCCACCCCCAGCTGTGCTGGTACAGAAAATTTTGCTTGTGAAGACAGAGGCAAAAAAGGCATGGAATCATTCAGCCTTTGCTGTACCATCTGTTTCTCCTACACTCATCAATGGACCCACATTTTCCCTGCGCATCCTACTGATTCTAGCATATTCTCCTGTTACCCCTTATGTTCCTCAGTAGTTTTATGTGCAGCTGGGCTTTGGTCTTTCTGATTTTGCTCCAAATGCTCAGGCAATTCTGTTTGTATTCCTCCTTTGTTGCCTAGTTTCCACTTCTTGTGTGTTCTTGTGTTTCAGTTCATCCAGAAGCACCCTGCCTAGCCAAGCGACTCTTCTGCCAAAATTTCTCATCTTCCTGCACAAATGGAAGAGAGTTCATTTCTGAACTCTCAGTAAGTTTTCCTGAAAAAACAACCATTTCACTTATGCACTTTTTTCCCCTCTTGGTAGCTTCCAGAGGGAATTTTGTCTAACAAATTGAAATTTAGGCGAAGAAATTGCCTAAAGAGATTTAAATCTGCTTTCCTGAAGGTCAGAGTTCTGACTCTGCTGTGTATCTTTCCAGCTTTCCTTCAGACCCTGACCTCAGTCATCTGTGATGTACACCATTATACTGTTTGACCCCTCCAGTATTTGCACTGGGAAGTAGCCAATATGCAGTGTATGAACTCCTTGAATTGCCTGCACATTGCTGCCCTTCCAGAAAATGCCTGGTTGGTTAAAATCCCCCACAAAGATGAGGATGTACAAGCAGCAACCTCCTGCTAGTTGATTTTAGAAATCCTCATCTCCTGGTCAGGTGACATACCTGATCCGTGTACCTGTGTACCCCTGGCACAATATCCCCACCACCACATATCAGAAGGTCTCAACAAATACATTTCCAGTTTCACGAGAGAGGTCTCTAACACAGTGACAGAGATCTTCTCTTCTTTTCCTAATTTTCCTAAATAGGCTGTAACTACTCATGACACTGTCCAAATTCTGCACGGTATTGTACTCGATCTTCGTGATTTTGATCTTACCACAGGCTTATGGAAGTACATGCACTTCCAGGCCTGTCTTGTTAATCAAGCTCTGCACACTGGTGCACAGGCACTTGAGGAAAGCCACATATTGGCTTATTTACAACTTTCCCTCCTACAATGGATTTTTTCCCAGTTATGTCTGTTCCCTCACAAATTTACAGCAAAATAAGAGTTTCCTAAGACATGCAGATACTTATCTTTCTTTCTCTAACCTCACCTTTGTGCTTTGAGTCCGCAAGTCAGCATCTACAGCAATGCATTTCTGCCAGATCTTCCTTTTGGTTTGACCTCAGCATAAAGTCAGGTCAAGAGCCAATGGAAACAAGGCAAATCACTAAGGGATACCACACCAATGATGTAAAAGTGGTTGACATGAAGGAATTAGCAGTAAATCAAAGTTCAGGCCATGTGAGCACCAGATGACACCAATATAGCACAACTCGTGTCTGTGCATTTTGCCTTGAAATCGTCTTTACAATATGCCCTAAAAAAACAGCGGCCACTTTGTTGAGTTGAACACCTGGAAAATGCATGGCTTCCCAGTGAAGATGAGTGTTTCCTCCTCAAAAAATAGCAAAGGTGATCAAAAACATTCCAGAACAAAACTGCAAATAATGAGAATTTATATACATATATCTTTATGCCATTTATTTTTTTATATATATATAATTTTAAGCCATTTCCTTTAAAGCCTACCAACTAGTTAAAACTAAGCAGCCTATCCCTACAGTCTGTCCCCCTAGGATGCAGAAAGGCTAGAAGAAACATCGATTTTTAGATTTGTCCAAAGTAAAGCACCTCATTTTAGTTTTACTCAATAACAGGAAAAAAGCACATACAAAAAAAAAAAAAAAAAAAAGCAACTTTCTCTATTTTTTATATTTCCCATGAGGAAATTGAAATATGTCCAGACTGGATGCTACAGTAAGTCTAGTTCAAAGAGATATGTCTCAGCTTAATAAGATCCACTTTATTTGTCAATGAAGAGACTCCTGCAGGATGTGAGAGAAAGAAATACCATCATTTGCTCTCCAGAAACTGCTGGCATCACTTTTGGTGCATATTAATGCAGCTCAGTACTGTCAATGAGGTGATTATTTGCTCCCTAGAGAGCTCATCTCACAGCTAGTTTCTAGGATCCTTAGGAGTTTTCATTTCATGTGGTGCAAGGTATGAATTCTATTCTACAGCTGATTCCAGCAGCACAGTCTCACTGAGAAGCCATCTCCAGTTCTGCTTTTAGCCACTAATTCACAAAGGCACAGAAACATATACATAATTTTTCATTTTACATGGTTACATCAAATACTTCTGCTTCTTACAGCAGTGAAGCCTTTTTACTTCTGTAGAGGTTTCATTGTGGTTCATATAGGTATTCTGATGCTTCTCTGTGTACCTATAGCTGTAAAGATACAGCAATACTGACTTCAGTAGAGCCAGATTCCCTAAGCACGAAGGGTTCTGCTGTGCTTGCATAAGCAAGTTTCTCTGCTTTGGTACACAAATCAGAGCAACTGAGATGAGCCTAAACAAGCTTTGATCACACGTAAGCATTTTTTTATTGCTGGGCTGAACAGAGTTACTGTATTGAGACTGGGGGTAATGAAGGCTTAAAGGATGCACCTACATTGCTGCTTTAATTCAGGAGCACGCTTTGAAAGGATTAATTACTGCACTTTGGCTCAAATCACAGAGGAATCTTGGAGCACACAATCTGGTTGTCTTTTGGATGAAACTGGAGGAAGTACTCCAGGAGCTCAACTCGCACACTCCAAACACAAATGGGCATTCAGTCCACTGGGCCAGCCTGGTGCTAATCTGAAGCAATCCCTCTGAAATTCATGCTGCAAAGATGCTAGCTCTCAGCATGGATCATATCACGCTCAGAACTCATTTCTCTTGAACATGCTGTCCTAATACAAACATAGCTGAACTACAATGGACATCATGGCTTCTTGTGTTATGAAGAAATAATATTTCAGCCATCATTCTATTATTTCAAGCCACTGCAAGATACAATATTTTGTTAATAGTTTGATGCAGTTCACAGCAATTGAAACAGTCAAATTTGAATGAAAATACATCTCATTTTTTATATCCAGTTCCCATTTAAGTCCTCCAAATTCTTTTCATAATCATAATTTGTATACAGTAGTGCACTCAGGCCAACATGAAAGTACCTATGACATCTTTAAAGGAATTCCTCTGTCACCGAACCAACTGACACAAGTATTTCTTTTAGTTGATATACAGCGTAAGCACGCTGAGACCTGCTGAAAACCAGCAACCTGTTCAGAGCTCTCTCTGGAGTGTCTCTGAAAGACCATCCAGCCCTGGACTGTTGCGGTAGGACAGAAGCACACCTTGCCATGCTAACAGCTGCTGTAAAAGGCAGCCAAACGGACCTGTGAAGACGGTCACACAGGATGTGAGCTCAAGACTCTCCTCAGCAAAGTAGAGGTTAAATGACTCTAGAGCTCTCATAACCAGTTGCCACTACAATCCTTATTTTCTCCTTTTAGAAGGGAAGCAAAAGGGATAGGTGCTGATCATGTAAGTAGCTGGTTGTGTGTAATACTCGACTCCAGATCAGACTCAGAATAGGATTTTGAAGTCAGTTACACAAAGTAGCTACGCCCTATTTATTTCCTCTGCATTTTCCTTTCTGCGTTTAACGGATTTTTGCCTGGCTATTTTTGATGTTACATCAATTTCACAGCCCCTCTTTCTTGCACAGCAAGAATGGTAGGGCGGCTTCCTACGCAATAAGCATTTCAATAGGAGAAGTACCAGTTCTTCCAGATTTAAACTTACATAAACTTGGTTTATATTCTGAGGACTAAGACAGAACTTAGCACAGATATATTTCTGTCTTCTGCCTTATTAAAATGAAACAGACGTTTTGAATATTGTTCTTAAAATAGTCTCAAAGAATTTCCTCTGCATAATGACAAAGAACTACCATGATCTGAGAAATTGTGTAAAGTTATGTGATTCTCTATGTTCTCGTGCCATTTTCAGCTGGAGTACTTGTGTCCAAAGGTTGTAGTTTCAGCTGGCTATTGGTTTTTTTCATCATCCAAATTACTAAAATGAGAAGGCTTCCTTTTCATACCTTATGTAAAATATTGCCTTCTCGTCACCAAAACACTTAATAAGCAGCCTCCACTTTGTATTCCACAACAGTTCCTCTTAGAGGCATAAGATGCTGCAGTAGTTATGCAAATTAGCTCTGTGTCCCCACTAGTACACATTTTAAAACAGCATTATCACCACAGCTTTGTGGCATATCAGTTTCTGGCAGTGTTTGTATATCTTCCTGTAAACAGTCCCTTTTAATCTTCTGAACGCAGAATCTGTAAACTCCCTCAGCCAAAGAAATAGTCAAAGTGCCTGGTCACAATGTCACATACACACGTATGTCTGCATCTACACATATAGACCCATTAAAACAAATCTCCTATATCTAATTCACAGAAGTTAACTCCACTTGGTCTCAAAGAACAGAATTGATGTTTACTATTGCTATAGATAGACCATAGCTAAGTATCTTCTTTATTTATCTTGTTATTTTTCTAGTCTCACCCATCAGTGTGTGCCATTTTAGGAGTCATTAGATGTAAAAAATGCCTCCTGTTCATAACAGCATTTAAATGAAAAGGTGAGCTTATTCCAGTTCATGCTGTATAAATTTAGAACTACTGCATGTTTGTCCACATCAGCAGGCACAGAAGAGTTACCAAAGAACATTAATCCCAGCTCATGAGCACATTGAAATCAACAACAAAGCTTTTCTAGCTTTTTGTTACACAACTCAGATCTCTTATAAATGACTATGAAATACCCTCCTCCCTCTACCCCAAAAAGCCTCTTTAAAACTAACCCCTTAGAATAATTATCTTCCCCTTGAAGTGTTTATCATGGAATGCAACACTGATGTGTGTGAAGGAAAAGAAAACGCTGTATTTCTTCCGCAGAAAATGAAAGCAGAGTTCTTCAAGAATTTTGTCTTTGCTCTGTAAAATCCTTGGACATAAATGCTGTGCCTCTTACCCTGGTCTGTGCCAGTCATAGGGAAAATCTGCTTAGATTGTTTATCATGGTCTTCACTGCAGTGCATTAAGTGACCTGATTAACATCTGTTCTTTTGTCAGAAGAGACAACATACATGAGTGCTTCATTTAATAGCATTCTTAAAGTACTTTTAATGTAGAAATGTAAGTGTATTGCCATCTATTTATTTCAGGGAGGAAAGGCCACTGAAATATGGTCCACTTAGAGCAAACATGAATTAATCAGTACAGCATGCACTTTGTGTGATTTGACAGCAGAGAGCCTGCACAGCTGCACAGCTCTATCATTGCTGTCCAGCTGCATCCCAGTTGAGAGGTGATGGATCTTTTTGTTATCCATACAGGAAAATCATGCCATAGTTACAAGCTCGGGTTTCTGAACAGAAAAGCATTGCACTATCATGGAGAGTTTTATTGTGTCAGAATGAAGTTATTGAATATCTTTCACCAAGCATCTTCATCCTGGAGCTTCAGGAGATGGGGATGGGCTGTACTTAAACTGCAGCACCCAGTAGCACTTCCTAGCTCCTGGTCCTGGCACACACTCTGGTCACATCCAGGCACACAAGGGCCCCAGCTGCTTGCTCCCTATTTCCCATTGGAAGAAAACATGTCTATGTTAGCCAAAAGAAACCTTTGGTATAACCTAGCCTGGTCCCAATTTGGACGATCAAGAGAACAGAGCTACAGGACATACCCTGGAATATATCTGTCTACATGCAAGCCTAAAGTATCTTTTTGTCAAGGTTCAACAGGAAGTCTACACAGAGAGAAGAGAACAGAGTTATTTAAGACAATAGGTAGATTTAAAGAGCACTGTAAGCTCACTGGCTTTCCAGAGATTCCTGTTCAAGGTGTCATAGACTCAAGAAAGGCATGGCAATGGAGGAAAGAATGTGTGTCAAGGTGAAAGAGATGCTCCTAGCTAGCCAAAGACAGTATAGAGAAAAACTGAATGTATGAGTGGCCTCAGTCAAATTTCTCTATATTGCTATGGAAATCTAACTGCTCACAAATTGTTCAGAGTGGCCCATATTCCTCTTGCCTAGCAAAAATAGAGTCAAGTACCCGCAGATGTAGCCTACAAATTCTCTGAAACGCAACTGCTCCTCAGAGCTCTGTTGAGACAGTATAATTGGGTCTGATTAAAGACTCTGCGTAAATAATATCCTAGTTATAAAGCTAAATAATATATTACAGTGGGCTAAAAAAATAAATCAAGAGAAAGCAAAGCCGTTTTCCCTCAACCAGCAAAGTTCAGGTGTTCCTGTGCACACATGCTCATTGTTAAACCGTGTCAGCATATTTGGTTCTGCAAGCTTTTTTGACGTTGGCTTCTTCTAGTTAGCTCATTAGTAAACAGCTCTTATAATCAATAATTCGCCAACTGGGAAGCTAAGAGTTTCTTATCCGCAGCTTTACATGTTTCAGTGTTCTCAGAAATATTGATGAAACTGCATCCTGTTTTCCTTAAACAGCATCTCTCTTTTTGGTTCATTTTAGCCTGTGTATCACAGGAACTGGAATATTCTTGATGTCACGAATAGTCTTACTGTGCCCGGAGTATTTTCTCTGTATGCTGAAAAAGCTAAAATAGATGCACTATCTTAGAATCATAGAATCATAGAATCATTGAGGTTGGAAAAGACCTTTAAGATCATCAAGTTCAACCTTTAACCTAACCCTGCCATCCCACCCCTAAACCATGTCCCTAAGCACCTCATCTATCTTTCTTTTAAATACCTGCAGGGATGAAGACTCCACCACCTCCCTGGGCAGCCCATTCCAGAGCCTGACAACCCTTTCAGTGAAGAAGTTTTTCCTAATGTCCAACCTAAACCTGCACTGGCGCAGCTTCAAACCATTCCCCCTCGTCCTATCACCTGTTAACAGGGAGAAGAGGCTGACCCCCACCTCCCTACAGCCTCCTTTCAGGTAATTGTATAGGGTGAGGCTGGGAAGAGAAAGCAACCACCCTTCCTGCCCCGTTTGTGCCCAACCTGGGGCTGCCCCACCTGACTGATGCCTGAAACTCTGAGATTGCTCAAATTGCCCAAAAGGAGCCTTGAAAGCAGAGAAGCAGCATCCAGAGATTTTCTCCATCACTGCCTTAGCAGAGCCATGTGGGGTACATGGGGAAACCCAAGGCACGAGGTCTTGCCCAAGACTGGAGCAGGGAGCGTGATGAATGAGGGCCCCTCGCAGCTCCCCCAACCTCCCCTCACCCCAAACCAGGCACCGCCGTGGTCCTGGCAGATCACAGCAATCAATGGCCAAGGGGACCGTGTCCCATGCAGGTGTCCTGTGGATAGGCATGGAGCTTGTTTGGCAGAATAACAGCAAACACAGCAATGTTGCTCTGGGTCTTCAAAGCAAGCGGAGCCTTTCCTGAGGCTCCTGCTCTTATAAAAGAGAAATACTTACTGACTGCTGCGACTTCAGCCTTACATCAGTGGAAAAAAGCCTGGTGTTGTCTCCCAGCCCCCTGAAAGCTGGGGCATCCCCATCGGCAGGGGGTCCAAAGGCATCCCCCACCGGGGCATCCCCATGGGCAGCGGGTTCCAGCCACCTGGTTCAGCTTTTGGACCTGCACCACCAGCAGCAGCTTTAAGCTGCCCTGGCCATGGGCATAGGACCAGACCCAGCACCCCAAGGCCCTACGAGCTCCTGTGGAGGAGAAGCGCTGTCGGTTGTCCCACCCCCATCCAGCTGACCTGGTTCAACCAGTGGGGCCAAAGTACCCAGGAGGGTTTTGCAGGACTGAATTTTCCTAGCACATAACCCCCTTTTTTAAATAGTGCTGGAGAGAAACGCTGATTCAGTTAAAGACTTCATTACCTGTGCTGTATCCAGGGGAGAGAGATTTATTCTTTTCATTTGCACGGCCACTAGCTTGTCTCAGGATGCCCACACACAGCTTACCGCAGCAGGAGCAGAGGTGCCACTTCACGTGAGCAGGGTTATGATGCATCTTCACGCCCCTTACCCCACACAAGACCTGCTTGCCCGTGCAGGACCACGAATGATGGGTCTCCATCCATGGGCTTCGAGGCACGCTGCTGTCAAGGTCTTCTGCCATGGAGGAGGAGAAGACAGCGAGAGCGAGATGCTCTCCGGCCACTGCGCACAGCGTAACGGGATCACAAGCAGAGCGTGGGGTGACACCACTGTCTGTCAGAGCTTCCCAGGGTATTTACCACCCGCTTTCCCCAGCCAAGGGCTCTGGGGATGGGGGAGGCAGCAGGAGCGTGTTGGCTGGGCTGGGAGGAGGCGGCAGCCGCGCGCCTCCACTCCCGATGGAGCTTTGAGCTATTCCCTGAGCCTCACCGCTTCTCAATTAAAACACCTGAAAAATGCGATAATGCTTCATTACCCACTTCCCAGAGCATTTTGAGGTGTTAATTAAGTAATGTTTATAGAAGCTGTGGTTACCCCAAGATGCACAGGCAGATAAGTGGCTACTTTTAATCATCTTCCGAATCCTCGTGCGGGCAACGCAGACCTGCCCACAGATCCATCCAAAGCCCACCGCGCTCCGGGCAGCATCGTGGTGTGACTGGTGGGTCCAAGTGCTTCAAGTGGGGAGCAGGACAAAAATTTACTGCTGAACCCCAGCAAAGCAGCAGGGAGCTGGGGAACAGGGGGACAAAGCCTCCCTCATGGCTGGGGACGGTGCAAGAAGAGACCCCTTAACTGCTCACCCTGCTATATAACAGCCAAAGTAAGGTGCCTGGGAATATTCCAGTATTCATAGAACCATAGAATGGTTTGGGTTGGAAGGAACCCCTAGAGGTCATCTAGTCCAACCCCCATGCAGGGAGCAGGGACACCTTGAACCAGATCAGGTTGCTCACAGCCCCGTCCAACCTGGCCTGGAATGTTCCCAGGGATGGGGCCTCCATCACCTCTCTGGGCAACCCCTGCCAGTGCTTCACCACCCTCATTGTAAAGAATTTCTTCCTTATAGCCAGTCTAAATCTCCCCTGTTTTAGTTTAAAGCCATTACCAACTTCTGCTTTAGTGATCCTGCAAGCCCAGGGCAGCAAAGCCTCTATGCCAGAAGGAGGGATGTCCCTGACCCCAGGGGACACAGGGACACCCCCTCAGCTAGGGGGTCTCAAGCAGAAATAAGGTAACGGAGGAAAATCCCCATTGCTTTGGTGGTTAGAGAAGCAGAAGCTGGGGTGGCGGGGGAGAAACTGAGCTGCTGGGTTTGTGATGGTCGGGGCTGCGCTGTATTATGGTAACACAGACTTGAATAGGGTTGGAGGAAATAGGTGTGTGGGCTGGGACCGGAGGCTTCTCTTGGTGGATTTGCTCTTGTTCTCCTCTCCCTGAAACGGGGCACGTCTGCACACAGGCGAGCAGGGGCAGCACCTCCCTGGGGTGCCGGTCCCCAGCCAGGGGGACTGCAGCCAGCGCCAGTCCCCAGCTGGCGAGGCAGATCATGACCCCTCTGCGGCTCTGCACCGCCAGGGTGGGATCCTCACCCAAAGTCAGCGGAGGCGACCCTGGGGCAGGGTGTCTGCAGCAAGAGCTCCCTGCAAACCGGCCCCTGGGCTGGTGGAGCAGCACGGAGCGGCTGCCCCGCTTCAGGGAGGATATTCGGGTTGTGCGAGGTGGAGGAAGGCACTGAATCCTCCTCCCTGGCAAGGTGAGAGCCAAAGCTGCTCCTCCTGTCTCACCTGTCAGGGGGGAATTTTGCAATCTGCCAGCCCCTATGCAACACCCGCACGCAAAACCAGCATGGTGGAGAGCGAGCACGGGGCTCCATTTTAGGGCAGCCTGTGCCATGTTAAGTCATACAAATAAATAAATGACCAGCAAAAACAAAAAAACCCAAACCAATACACACACAAAAAAATCCCTAGTCTGCCAAGTGCACAGTATATCAGCAAAGTGGATTGGCTTCACCCTGGTCTGCAAAATACTCCTGGCACTGCAGATTTTCCATGAGTGATCAGGCAGCTTTTCTGAGTATAAATTCAATTTATAATTCTAAAATTAGATCAGGAGCCTAGTAGGGTAGCCAAGAAAAGGAAGTTTGGCTGGTGCAAGCAGCCCTGCCTGGCAAATCACTCAGCAAAAGGTGTACTACAGAAATCCAGCCTGAAGCTGAACAACCCCAGCACTGCTGGAGTTCCCTGTCAGAACTTCAGATCCTGCCTTTTTTTTTTTTTTTAACATCTTAAGCTCATTTAGCTAACGAGCTGATTTATTCTTCTGAAAAGAAACAGTGCTGAGGGTGAGGATGTGCCGTAGCTCAATGCAAGCGTGGCTGGCAGCACCGGGGATGGCAATGAGAGGCCAGAACCCCCTCAGGGAGCAGGGAATAGGGGATGGCTGTGCTGGCAGCGCCTGTCCGAGTCCGTCCCTTCCCAAGTCCCCTGGCACAGGCTGGGAAATAACCTCCCTGCTGCTTTTCCTTTCCCCGGCTGCAGTCAGGAGCATCCTGTCTTGAGGAGCGATGCCATCCATACCCAGGCGATGCTGGGGGTTGTCCCCGCCCCGTGCATGAGAGCCGACCTGCCAGGGACCCTGTGCCCCAACCTGGACCCCATGTCCCACCCTGAGCTGGGCATCGGGGGCCGTGGAGAGCAGGTGAGCAAAGCCACAGCCGTCAGCAACAGCCCTGCCCCAGGGGGCTTGGGTTTTCCAAACCCACTGGATTTAGGGGCTGGATGAGGAGTTTCCCTTTGGTCCCCAACACTGAGGCTCTGTTTGCGGAGGGCACCCGTCACTTTGAAATACACCCGGCCCCACCGGCACGCCAAAGGGCTGCTCCCAGCCCCGCCACGGGGCTGCATCTGGCACCGCCGGGTGTATATTACAGTGACAGGTCTGGAAGGGGCTCAGGGCTGTAAATGAAATCCCTGTCTCGGGGAGCGAGCTCCACACTGAGGGACTCTGTGGTCTGGTCTTCATCAATAAATCTCCCCCAATAAATCCTCTTGAGCTGGGTGGAGGAGTGAGGGGCTGCGGCTTCACGCCTTGGCCAGTCCACACCGGGCGAGAAGGGAGCAAAGCCAAACCCAAGGCCTGGGCTCTCTGTGGGGTTGCTCTGCTGCAGAAAAAGGCCAAATCCTGGGTACAGACACAGGGGGGGAGATGCTCGTGCAACACCTCTGTAACCGCGGGTGTGCACAGACCAGAGACCCAAAGCCCTCGTCGGGTTTGCCACAGAGTGGCAGTCCTGCCTGCAGGCAGGGATGGATGCTGGCATCTCAAAAAGCACCAAAGGTGGCAATAAATAGCTTTTCTCTGCTGATCAGACCCCCAGCATGTCACAGATCCCCTTTGAATGGGGGGCTCTGACAAAAAGAAAATCAGGAGTGAGCCCTGACCTTGGTGCCACTGCAGCTGGAGCCATGCACGGAAGGCAAAGCTGCTGCCCACACCCCAGCCCCAAATCCCGATCTGCCAGGCTCTGCCCGCAGCGCTGAGTCACAGCAGCAGGGATCCGGATCCAGCGCTGAGCACCTGGGCTGCCCCCCCCCCCCGCCCTCCACCTCCCACCACGTCCAAGCCCAGCCCTGCCTCCCCGAATCATGGGCTGGCACCAGTCCCAGCCTGGATGTCACCTTCCCCGGGTGTCCCAGCTGGAGCCCAAAATGCCGGGGGCTGTTCAGCCCTCCAAGACACCAGCCTCGGGGAGAGGGCAGCGCCCAGGTGGGCAGGGGCTGATCCAGCACCAGCGAGGATCACAGAGAGCCCACACGGCCACCAATGGCTCTGCTCCCAGTTGCAATCCTTCCCAGTTTACAGCACTGGGGAATGCAATGGGAATTAGTGCCTGAGCACTTCAAAGCCTTCCCAGCCGTCACTCAGGGTTCCAGCCCCACCACGGCATTGATGGGGCTCATAACCTTCAGCCCTGGGGAGGTGTTTTGCCCAGGGCAGAGATGAATTTAGGGCTCAGCAAACCTGGGAAGTGCTTCCCATTAACATCTTTTTATCAGGGGGTTGGGGTTTTTTGCAGAGTAGAACCCGGTGTTATTTCCCCTGGCTCGATCCTGAGCCATGGCGCTCGGGGCTGAGCAGCAGAGATCGGTTCCCAATCCCATATCACGGCAGCTGATCCCGAGCTGTGACAAGCCACGCCGTGCCTCCTGCTTTCACGTGCTGGGAGCGATCACCCCGCCCTGGGAAAGGGTGGGTGATGCCCAGGGAAGTGGGAGCAATGAATATATATTTTTAATTGTTTCTCCAGAAATCTGCTTGTTTGCTCGAAAGGCAGCGAAGCTGCTTCGCTAATCCAAGCGTGGTAGGAGCCCGCGAGCCCAGCTCCCTGCTTCTGCTCACCGGCGCGTGCCTCATTTCTTTTGAAAATCAGACGCTTTAGGGGAAAGTTTCTTCTTCCAGCTCTTCATGCCCACATCTTGCATATGCAGGCGATCCGGCACACCTCTGCTCTGCATGCAGATAAAAGGCACAGCCGGGCTGCCGGCAGGGAGCCGGGCTGGGAGCGTGCCGGAGCCCGGCAGAAACCTCCCCGTGCCACCGTGGGGCTGCAAAACCCGGGTCCTAGCCTATCTTTGAACAGCAGTGGGGAGGTTTTCTCCCTGGTCAGGGCTGAAGGCTGAGTGCCCAGGTGCTTTGTAGGGAACAGGATTACCAGCCATGGCTCAGTAACCCGGCGTGACTTTTAGGGGAGAAGCTCCCATGTGGTGATGCTGAGTGCCTTCACATGGAAGTCCTCTCTTCTCCCAGCATGGTTTTGGTGGTCCCAGAGGACACCCCAAGGCAGGCAGGGCTTTGCTGACCTGCTCCAGGGCTTGCACACCCCTCCTGCCCAAACCCCGGGGAACCCTCCACGATGCTCTGGGGGGATGTTCAGACACACGTCCCTCCCCAGGACCACCAGGAGGGACCTGGGCCCACAGCTATTTTGGGGGATCCGAGGCTCCCCAAGGCTTTGGCTGATGGAAAGGAAAGGGTTTATCCCAACATCAGCATCCCAGGGAGGAATGAGCTCATCACTGATGTAATGAACTTTCTCATCTCCAAAGTTGCTGCTTTCCATACCTGCTAGTAATTTCAAAATTCGTGATCACTGGGGTTAGGGAAAAATTCTTAAAAACCAACCACTTTACTTTCAGGCTGTTTGTTTACCTCCTGCCTTTCCCAGCTTACTGAGCTGGGGGTGTTGTGGGCTGCTCTCCACCTCTCCTGGGTTTTGGGGGAGTTTTCAACCAAAAAAGGAAAAAGCAAGGCTTTTTAGAAAGCAGAGCACTTTATCTCAGAGCACTCGGGGATTATAGAATGCTACTGCCAGCACTAAGTCATGGTACTCAGCATGATGGAGCATTAATAACCCCATAACATCAATGGGGAAACTGAGGCAGGGGCGGGCTGAGCAGAGACCTGAACTTGGGGCAGGAGCAGGGACACAGCTCCTGGTGCGGAGGGACTGGGGCACCAGGGTGCCCCAGCTCACATCCAGCCCCACGGATGCTGTGCCCACACCAGCTCTGCACCCACCAGGGTTCCCACGGACCTCAGCTCTGTGCATCGCCTCTCCAGGTTCCTCTGTAAAATGGGGTGAATAACACTCGGTTTGGTGTCTCCCAAGGGTTTGAAGAGGCTGCAGCCAGCGAGGCCACGCAGGGAGCCTGGGCCATGACAGCAGGGCAGGCGAGTGGCACATGTTGCCTCTGTACAAGCTGTGTGTGGTGCCAGAGGGAGGCGGGATGCATGGGAGCATCTCAGGACCCAATGGGAGATGGGTCCATCGGGCTTGAGCACCAAAGCCATCACGAGTTTTTCCATCATCAGTCCCCAGCAATGCACTCCTGACACGAGTCCTGCAATCCCTTCTGCAAGAAGATGCCCTGCCAGGGCCTTGTCCCAAAGAAAAGTGATTTAACCAGCTCAAAAAGTAGAGGAAAAGCCTGATTTTGTCAGCTGGGCTTTCCGTTGTCCCATTTTCCGAGCCATCGCTCTCAACTTTGCCCATGCCCCCAGCCTGGGGCTGAGGCAGGCTGGACAGGTCTGGAAATGCCTCCCAGATGAGCCTGCGGCTTTGTGCATGTCTGTGGTTCAGCAAATGATTTCACTTTCTAGATTTGGGCTTTGTTCTGTTTCCAAGACTTTCCAGAACACCACATACACAAGACAACTTCTCTTTTACTGGACTTTTGGTTTCTTTTTTAGGTTAAAACCTGAATAATTTGAAACAAAAGGACATCCTCGCATTGGAAGCAGCCCGGCGTGCAGCACAGCCCTGAACATGACCACAGAGAGTTTTACAGAGTTCCTGAATAAGCTCAAGGAAATCCATGAGAAAGAGGTCCAAGGTAAGGAGACATGAGAAAAGTCTTATTAAAAACTAGCGGAGGTTCGTTTCTTTGTGATGCCACCTCGATCTGCTTGGTTTGAAATAACCTGAAGGGAGGAGGAGCAGCTGTGGATTAGGGAGCTTTGGGAACTAAGACTCAGCAAGCTTCACCCATGGGGACAGATGGGGAGCCAGGGTCCCAGCCTGGCCCTCAGGGGACCACACCATCCAATGGCACCTTGGTATGGTTTATCCATCTTATCCCAGTGGACAACAAGGTGTGCTGAGAAAATCTGTAATGTTTTGGACAATGAGGAGGAGCAGAAGGGAGAGGGTGTTCCTGCATCCCATATCCCTGGAGATCCCACCTGTGGGAATCCCACTTGCTCCCAGCATTAACCAGGGGGGATTTGGCTCCTTTCCTGCTCCTGCTGGTGTGGTCTGTGATAAAGATGAACTGGGAGGTTTGCAGAGATGACATGCCCACCCACTGGGCATCTGCTCTGAGCAACGTGGATCCGAGAATATTTGGATACTGGGGGATCAAAGAGAAAGTGGGAAGATGGAATAATCTATAAGGCTGAGGCAGCAGGAACGTGAGGATCTGTTAAAGAAAACCTTAGAGTCAGGTTAGATAGTTTATTCCCCTGGGGAATAAATTATTCCTCAGGTCATACATTATTAAAATAAGAGCCATTAGGTTAAGCAACCCAATGCCAAATCCAATTGTTTTCCTATTAAAATCATTCCCAGTATCAATGTGATGAACAAACCAACAGCACTTTTGGAGGATTCTGGCTTATGAATTCGTTCTTCTCTTGTGCAATTTCAAGCCATGTGAGAGTCAGAAGAAACTGTTGAGCAATTTAAACCACATGTTTACATCTACTTTGCATAAAATGGATCTGACAAGAAGTAACGTCTGCAGATCCATCAACGAAAGCCTTTCCTGTTGAGCTGTAAATATCCTCCAAGATGCTTTGCAGCCCTGAGAGTTATAAAATACTGCCCACCTGGGAAATAGGTGCTGTAGTGAGAAATAAGTAGAAACAAAACTAAACCAGACTTTTTGGGGGAGGGGGAAGTGCAGACTCATCAAATAGTGGAAATACAAAACCTGCTCACATTTTGTACAACTTTCCCGGCTATATTAAACCGTGATATTGTTTAACACGAGCGATGTGTGATCCCTTCTTAGAAACAAGGTCTGTAAATCGGTGAGGTTCCTGGAAAGCCAGGCACCCTCCTGAAGTTCCATCGCCACATTTTGCTTCAGAAGTACTAGGGAATTGGCTATAAATACCCCCCCTTTCCATCTCTGTTAATTATTCCAGGTCTGCAAAGCAAGCTGACGGAGCTGACGACGGAGAAGTGCCGGTGAGCAACACCACGGTTGCTCTACCCATGCGGCGGCGGGCCGGGGGGCGGGGGAGAGGTTACGCCACTTCGTTTTCAGACCTCCCGGGCACTCCTTTGAGGCCTCCGGGTTGAGAGAGCCCAGTTTGCCTTTCTGGCCCTGCCAAATTTAAACCTTTTGGTGACTTTCACCATGCAAGTCCCCAGCACAGGCAGGGCTTGGGGGTGATCCCAGCCCACCTCCAGTTTACCTTCCCACTGGCAAGCGATGCTCGTGCCAGCAGGCACTTGCTCTCCTGGGAAGCGATAAAGCAGGATGAAGCAAGCTGCCAACTCCAAGGGCGGGTGTTGCAGGGCAGCGTCTGGGTTCTAACACATTTGTTTCCCCTCCTGCCACACAAAGCAAAAGCAATTCGGCCATACCAGTGTGAGCAGCACGGCAGGCGCGGGGCAGAAATCCATCCCCTTGGCAGGGCGCTGCGGATAAAGGCACAGATTTGGGGGGGAAATCTAATAAACCTCTTTTCTTTGTTCTGTTTCTTCAATTAGCGATGCTCAGAGAATTGAAGAGTTGTTTGCGAAAAATCACCAATTGAGGGAGCAACAGAAGGTCCTTAAAGAAAATATAAAGGTGTTGGAAAACAGGTAAGATTTATTTTTCCATAGGGTGCTGTTCGGTGGCAGCGAACGCACCCTCGTAGGGGGAGAGTTTGGGGTTTGCTGCGCTCCCAGAAGCGGGATATAACACATGAACCTCTGGTTTTGGGCATCCTCGGCTGCTGGGAGAGCTGGGGGAGCCTGGACACGTGCAAAGGAGCCTTCCTGTGCTGATGGTGGTGGGACTGGGTCTGGGGGCGGGTGGAAAGGCCAGGGCTGGGCTGCACAGGCGATAACGCCTCTGACCAGTTCTGGGTGATGGACTGGGTGTTCACGCTTCTCCGTGGGGAGGGCAGGAGCTTTTTTCCCCCGTGGGAACCATGTGGTAAAACAAGCTGCCGGCCACGGGTTTTCCTCCAGGCTGCGAGCAGGTCTCTGCGACAGATGCATGGTCACCCAGGAGCTGGCAAAAAAGAAGCAGAATGAGTACGAGTCTTCCCATTTCCAGAGCCTGCAGCACATCTTCATCCTCGGTACGTACTGCTGCCAGCTGTAAGCTTGGCTTTGGCTGGCTGAGTTTTTGCTCAGTTAACGCCTCTCCAAGGTGTTTGCATGTGAGTCCTCCCGGTGACCGGGCACCCAGGAGGGGCTTGGGGATGGGGCGAAAGGAGGGAGCCAATGTGAGTGTGAGGGCCTTGAAAAATCAGATCTGATCAGGACTGCAGATGGCAGCCACGTCCCCCCCAGGCAGAGGTAACCGCTCACACAAAGCGGCAGAGCTGGGGGGGTTGCAGCCCTCGGCACCTCCAGAAAAACGAGCGATGCTTACACCGAGAGCAGCCCCGAGCTGGCCAGGCCATGTCAGCTGCCTGGAGAAAAGATGCATTTGGCATTGCAGAAGCAACACTCTGGCAAAGACAGGGAAGTCACAGCAGTGGCTCAGCACGGGTAAATGGAAATCAAGCAACACGTGTGATGGATCTGCTCCAGAGCCTTTGGCAGAGCTCCTGGCACCACTCAGGCTCGGGTTTTTTTTCCCTGGAGATCTAGCTGGCCCAGGGAGGGTCGTGGGGGTAAAGGAGATAAGGCATTAAGAGGGACAGAGAGGTGCCAGCAGCCCTTGGTTTATCTCCCCTGTTATGCCATTGGTCCCCCAATGCTGCTTTGGAGCAGGAGCGAGCCGAGGCAGCAGCCCACCCTCCTCGCTGCGGCCCCTGGCTGCTGGGTGCTCGCAGCTCCCTCTGGCCTTCATCCCATCCCACTCGACACCCCCAGCCCTTCCCCTAAGGCAGCACCCGCTCATCAGAGGCGGCCACGGTGCCCGCGAGCAGGATGCTGGCTGCATCCATCCCACCCCGTCTGGGTCACGCTCGCCCCCCGAGCTGGATGGGCTGCAAGCAGACCCCAATCCTGACCAAACCCGAGTCAGAAAGTTGCTCCCTTTTATCCCTTAGCTCCCAGCATGTTTTCAGAGAAGGAAGGAAATTCGGCATCCCTCCAAAACCTGGTGCCACTCCCTCCTCCTCCTCCCCCGTGCACCCCAGCAAGCTGAGAGGAGCATCCTCAGCTCTCTCCTTGCGACGCCTGAATCTGCGGCATAATTTGTGTCCCTGCAGCTAACGAGACGAACCGCCTGAGGGAAGAGAACAAAACTCTCAAGGAAGAACTGAAGAGGCTCCGGAGCCTGGAGTAAGTGCTCTCCTGGGTTCCATTCGTTATGAGGGGTGTTGGTACGGACAGAGGCATCCCCGCAGCTGAGCAAGGCTACGTCCGGACCACAGCATCCTCAGGGATATTTTAGCATCTAATTCCTATGGATTCCTGTAGACACTGAAACACCCCGAATGGTCTCTAAGTCCTTGTTGACTTTTGCTCACCCCCCTCGTTCACCCGCATCCGCTAATTCAGTTTTTGGGGAACAAGGGTATTCGACACCCCTCCATGGGGGACTGCTCATGGGAAGCAAAGCTCTGAGCTGCTCGCCTTGGCCACCTACGTCAGCCTGGGCTTCCACGGCTTTCCCATGGCACCAGCTGCCCTCCCGAAGCAGCCAGAGAGGATCTGCAGGAAGCAGGTTGTGTCTGGGGGGAAGGGGAGTGACACCAAGGGGCTGGGATGGGGTTAAGAGGGAGAAGCGATCTGCACCAACAGGTTCATCTCCCAGCAGTGAGAAAGCCAAGTAACCTGCCAGGCTGGCTAATATACACAAATCAGCTCATTCCTCAAAGGTTTAAAGTCCAGAGGAATTATCACCGAGGGATTAGTCCAGAAATGTGTTTTCTCTGGAGCACAGATGCACCATCCCCTTAAAGAGAAATTCTTGCTTTTACTCCCTGATGCTTCCCAGGGCCTGAAGAGTTTCAGGTCGGGGGAGCTTGGGTTTGCTGAGCACCGAGGGCTCCTGCTCTGCTCTTCTCTGCCCTGGAGGGCTGGACAGGGACATTTCCAGACAAACACCCATATCTTGGCATCAGGGTCCAGCCAGGACTTTGTCCATGATATAAGCGTGGGTCTCCAAGACTCAGTGACTTCCTCGTAGTGACCAAGACCATCAGCCATCGCTATGGTGAAGGGGGACAGCCACCACATCCCCGTGCTGCATCCACCCCTGCATCAGGCTGAAAGCCCAGCCAGGGATGTACAGGTTCCCACAGAGCTTTTGCAATAGCCGCCCTTGGGTCCTGGCTCGCCCAGCACCGTGGCTTCCTGCAGCATTACCCACAGGCAAGTGGGGAAATCAGACCTTGAGCTGTTGTGCTGGCTCTGTCCCATGCTCCAGACTGCAGCTGAGCTAGCAATGGAAAGAGGTGAGTCTGAGGATCTGGTGTATCCACATACATACAGGTATAAGTATGTATATTTATCTATTGGGCTCTATAACTCAGAACTCCCAGTACCATGGGTCTCAAACCGCTGGTTTCCTTCTCCTTCCCCTTCTCATTCATTCGTGTCCTTCTCCTTTCAACAGGGACAGGGCAAAGCCCCCAGGAGTCACCTCCAGAGAAAGCAGCTCCACCCCCAGCTCCCCCTTGGCTTTACTGTCCCCAGCGAGCAGGAACGCCAGCAGCGAGAAAGCAGCTCACAAGGGAGCAGAAGAAGCCCACCATGACGTGGCAGGCCTCGAGCTGCGAGAAGGTGGGTGCTGCTGGCTCCCACCACCCTCAAGGGACCCGGGGACGGTGTGTTGGAGCCGTGGTGCAAAGCTTCTCTGGGAAAGGGTCTGGCGAGCAAAGGCCAAGCTGTCGGCAGCTCAGATGGACATTGCCATGGCCAGAAGAGCTGCTGGGAGGGAAGCTGCATGTCAGGGGAGAAACGCTGCTCTGCATTAGAGCCAAAGAGCGCTTGGGTGCTCTCACTGTAAGATGAGTGCTGTGGAGGTGTGCCCCCCACCCCCCCCCCCTTTTCACACAGAGACCGTGTCATTGCCTTGCTGCCACCCGCACATGCAACAGAGGGTACGTTCATTCACATGGTGGCTTGAGCCAGATGGAAATTTTGGCTCAAAATCCTGCATAGGAGGTGGTTGGTGCCAGCCAGCGGCGTCCTTGGGAGACTGCAAGACTCTGGCACGCAGCAGGGCAGGGCAGGGCAGCCTGCGACAGCTCTGCGGGACCGTCATGGTAGCTGGTTGTGCCTCTTTTTGCAGAAAAGCCTGCAGGACAGAGAAGCTCCCCAGGCAGCAGGACTTCCCCGAGCACTGTCCTCCAAGAAGTCAACCTTGCAGAAATTGTGAGTTGCTGGAGGTAGCCTGATGTCCTCAGGCCTTCTCCCCACCACTGTGCTCATCTGAACTGGATCAAGGGGGGGTGGACTAGGATAGAGAAGGAGTAGGAGGAACTTAGGGGGTAAAATAATTAGCCAGACTAGGGCAGTTTGCCATTGCCAGAGTCAAGGAGGGCACCTGCCAAATCCCAGATGCATCCTCTCTGCAGAAATTGCCATGCACTGCAAGCAAAGCATTTGGAATTTGGCACAGGCTCCTGACCCCGCTGTGAGCACGCCCATCTTTCTTTGCTGCTGTGCTTATCCTCCACGACAACAGGTCTAGCATCCCTGAGCCCTCTGCCCATTGCTTCGGTCCCTCTCTCAGGTGTCTTGCTGGGGAAAGCTCTGAGGAGTGAAGGACCTGGGGAGATTACATTTCAGTGTAGCTTACCCAGAGTTACAGCGTCAGCTCTCCATTATCCGGGCAAGCAAGAAGCTGGAGCAGTGTGAGCGTTGGAAAAGCCTGGAGAACATGTAAACTGTGGGAGTTGTGGGCACTGAGAACAAATACACCGCAGCAGCCCTGCCCAGCAGCATCGCAGATGTCTCTCCATCTGCGGCATAATGAATATCGGTATTTCCAGAGGGCCTGGCATTCAGCGGGTGCCATGCTGTGCATTGAGGCAAGCCTGCCATGCCTTTAAAACACAGAGAGAGTCCGTGCCAGCCGAGGGATGCTGAGTGATATGGTGATACGGGGCACTGGGAGGTGAGACTGCAGGACCTGGAGCCCTGTGCCTGGCCGTGGGAACTGAAGCCCACATACGCACCCACACAGATGCTCCTGTTTTGGCACGGGCTTCGCTTACCTGAACTCCACAGAAAACTTGAAAGAGCAGGTGAATAGGGGGTTTGGTAAGGCTGCAGGCACGCTGTGAGGATAATTAATAGGGATCGCAGGAAGGGTTGGTGACATCTCCAGGTGGGCAGGAGAAAGTCAAGTCAGAACATGTGGTGAGCCTTTCATGACAGCAGACGGAGATGATGATGTCCTGGCCTCACAGTCAGGTACTCCACTGGAAATCCACCCATCAAATCAGTGCATGAGCTTGCATGAATGAAGTCTAGTGGCCTGACGAGGAGTCAGGGAATTTGCAGGGTCTTATCTCGGTTAAGCCACTGAATCATGGCTTGGCTTGACTTGAGAGGAGGCACGAGACCTCCTGAGCAGTGCAGCCAGAAAATAAAGGGTACTGTAGATCCCGCTAGAAGACATGAAGGGGAAATTTCCTGGGAAAACCAATAAAAATATGATTGAGCTGTTGACCAGAATTGTATCAAATGCAGCACTTGGGAGCTGCCTGTCTTGTTCCCCGTAGCCACGTGCTGCCTGGGGGGCACAGCAGAACGGCTCACCTGGACTTGTCCCCTCTGCCGCAGGCATCCCAGAGGATCTCCAACCAGCTGCATGGAACCATTGCCCTGGTGAGACCTGGCTCCATACCCTGCCTCCTGGAAAAAAGTCCTTCAGGAGCAGCAGTGTCCCCACCAGCAAGGAAGACTCCTCTGCCGCCGGAGCGGGAACACAGCCCCAGCCTTGAGGCGTGAGTTATCTCTCGTGGGTCACGGTGTGGGGCTGATCCATGGCCCGTTGCAGCTCTCCCACAGCGCAGACTGCGATGAGATGGCCTCTGTTCACTGTATCTGCCCACCTTCTTCTCCAGACTTCTCCCACAGCTTTGGGGAGGGGGCAGGGAGGGGGTCTCCCAGCTGACACCAGCAAAAAATGACTGGAATCCAGCCCAACGAGATCAACCTTTCTTTACTCCAGCTTCATCAGACAGACCCATAAAGTAAACCGGGTGCCCCCACCTCCAGCCGGGAGGAGAAGGACCTGCCACCCACCCCAGGGGCAGCAATCCCTGCTCCTCCTTATCTATTCTGATGGGCTTTTCTGCAGAGCTTCGCACTTCCCTGGGCTTCTCCTCCCCATCCATTTCAGAAGCACAGAGGGCTGAGCAAAGCCCATGAGTTCACCTGCAGAGACAGCGAGTTTCCCAGAGTGGGAGTAGATGGGCCAAACATTCCTGGAAAAAGCCCGCACACATGGAAGCTGCCAAATAACCAGTGATCGCAGGGACCCAGTTTGCAGGGCAGGTTCATGCACCATTCCGACCTTCTTAGCATGGCTGTAAAAATCTCCCATGGAGTGAGATTAGGGGAGAGTGGGCTGTTCCTCTGTCCTGGAGGTCTTCAGGGCCACCAAGGCACCAAGAGAGCCCAGTGGGGGGTAGTTAGGATGCTTCTGGCTGTAAGACATGGTTTGACGAGTGACTTCTCAGCAGCAGTGTTGATGTGAGCAGTCACTGCATCTCCCCCAATCGCTCAACCCCCTGCCTGGAGCTGCCGTGGCCCAGGGACAGGAGAGGGCCGTTGGATGGTGGGATGGTGATGGTTTCCTGCGGTGCCTGACCCCCGCAGCCACCGGGACCCTCCTTTCCAGCACAGCACCCAAAGGCAAGTGTGAGGCACGGGCCAAGAGCTGCAACAGGGCACAGAAAGAGCAGGAAAGACCATGCACATCACCTGCATGATGGGAGTTGGGAAATCACACGAAAATTCCCTAATTAACACGATTCTTTATTTCCTGCTTCTTTTAGTTATTTAACAGCAAGCAAAGTGGACTCCCCCAAGGTTACTCCATCCTACGAAAACCTAAAACTGGCCACCCGGAGAGAGCAGCTCTGCCTCCTCCACAAGCACCTTTCCCTGCACCAGCTGGGTCTGGCGAGAAACTGTGCCTCAGCTGAGCGGGACGGCGGCAGCTTCTCCAGCCATTTGCTCAGGGCCAAAGACACCGACGACAGGACGCGGCAGCGTGATGGCTGGGAAGATCGCGCAGCCTTGCTGAAGCTCCCTGCCACCATGGTGTACGTCAGGGATCAGCACCTGGAGGAGAAGCTGCACCTCCTCAAGCAGAGGGAGCGGCTGCAGCATCTCCTCATGCAGCAGTGTCAGCCGGGCCAGCAGGGAGATGGAGACCAGCCGCTCGCGCCCAAGGAGCGGTCCCTGTCCCCATGCCTGAGCATCCCGCCAGGATGCAAGGAGGAAAAGTCCTTCCTGGAGGATGCTGCTGATGGGAAGGAAAAGAAGGAGCTTTGGCTGAGCCGGGATGGCTCCGAGCTCCGAGAAAAGGTGAAGGCGGCAAGGGATGATGGTGCAGATGCACCGCTGGATCTGTCAGACTCCGGCCGTGGCAGGGTAATAGGCTGGCACTACCGCTGGGAGCCACGGAGGACCGGCAGCCCGCGGCCGAGCCCTGGGGAGAGCCCTGCAGTGCCGGCAGCCCGCAGCCCCTGCGGGAGACATGGGGCAGAGCGGGATGACATGCGCTTCCCCTGCTGCTGGCCCAATGCCACCCAGGCACCGCCTGGTGCTGTCAAGAAAGAGGAGGAGGAGGAGGAAGCAGCAGCTGTGGTGAGTACAGCTCATGTTGGCATCAACCATAGCCCATTCCCCTCCCCAGGGTGTCCGGCACTGGTGCTGGCACCGTTATGACCACCATTAACATCCCGTGGGAAGATGGCTTTGCTGCGTGTGAAGCCAACAGGGACATATTTGCACGTGGCAAAGCCACAGCTGCTCAGCCCTGGCTCTCATTCCCCACCTCCCCTCCGCTGCCCGTGGGGTTCCCATCCAGCTCCAAGGACAGGCAGCGCCTGCGCCCTGTCCCGCAGGTTGGTGTGGGAGGTGTGCGGGGGTCCCCTGCAACACAGCCCCGGTGCGTAGGAACGCCCCCACGATGCTCGTCCCCATGGGTGTCCCAGTCACCCCATAGGGGCCGGGGATGGCCCTTTCCTCCTGCCTGGCCAAGGCAGCATTTGTGCTCCCTGTATCCTACAGCTCACGCTCTCACGGGCGCATCCGACAAACAACTCCGCACCGAGCAACCCCGAGGCCCTTCCAGAGACCGGGGGGAGGCTGGCTGTCAGCGCACAGAAGAGAGAAGCAGGTAAAAAACCCCAGGCAAACACCACATTTGAGAAGGCAAGAGCCAAAGGTGCTTTTTGGTGAAGGTATCTTACAGCCGGGAGCTCTGTCCTGGGCTCCGCACGCACCTGCAATCCCCGCCGACCGAAGCAGTAGCTAACCAGCATGGGACACCTTCCCAGGAACCCAGGTGCTCCTGGCACCCAGCTCTTTTGGTCCATCAGGGGAACTTTGGGTTTCATATTTCCATCCTTGCAGGCCCAATTTTTAACCCTTAGGGATGCCCAAAATTCAGGCTCATTATCTATAGGGAAAAAATAACGCCAACTGTTCCGGAGAAGAGCCCAGTATCTCTGCCCAGCACAGACCAGGAGCCACCCATGGGGTGCCCTTGCACACCCTGCAGAGCACCCTGCACTCAACTGCTGGGTGGCACAGAGTTCTCCAGGAGCTAACGAGGTCAGTTTAGCACTGACCCATTGGCAAAAGCCACTCTACGGTGAGCTGCGACGAGGTCAGCGTTGCTGCTCCAGCATCACCCGCCCCTCTCAGGGAAGCAGAAGCTCAGAAGTTGCCCCAGCAGAGATGGGGACAATGCAGGAGGTTTGCACTGGAAAAAAACATCCCTGCCTGTGCCCCCTTGCTCCAAAGCAAAGGGCTGAGCACAGAGCGAGGGATGCTGGTGCCTGCAGCAGGTAGGACAGGATGCTCTCCTCCCTTTCCCTGCTCCATCCCCCTGTAAGAGTCCTTTGCATTCCCAAAGCCAGCAATGCCCTTAGCCTGGGGGACACGCGGTGCTTTCTCCCTGCCTGACCACCACGGGACGTGGGCGCCAGGTTTGCCCGGCGGGTGGGAGGCAGCAGCCATGGGGAGCGGAGCGGGAAGCACGTCTGCCGAGAGCTGCTTGGTACCAGCCTTACTGGCTCGGCCAGAAAGTTGAGCTCGCCTGGATTAGTTGGTCTAGGCGTGTCGGAGCGGTTTGGGAACACTCTCCGGAGCAGGCTTTTGCACAGTGGAAAAAAAAAAAAAAAGGAGTCCTCTGTGATTTACATGCTAAGGAGATATCATCATAGCAGAAGAATTTCAGCTGATTACATTCTGGGTGTGGGAATACAGGACTTTCTTCAGTTCTCACCTTAAGGTTGACACAAAGCCCAGGAAACAACACACAAATACTTCTGCACTTTCTAGTGAACCTTAACCCTCGGAAGGGTGAAGTGAGGATGGGATAAGACTGCAGGGGCTCTAGCAGTGCCTGAAAGCAGCACCATCCACTCTCCCACCTGGGCAGGGGCAGCAAGGGTGGCTGTCCCACCAACAGTCCCCCACCGGCTAGACCTGGGTGTCAGGAGCAAGAAGTACTGAGGTCCTGGAATGCCCCTGCCCCTCAGAGGAGGGCACAGCTCCGTCCCCAGCCCTTTCTGGCCCCTCCCTGCCCAGCAGGGGTGTGCTGCTGTGGGTACAGACAGAGTGATGCCACCGCCAGCACAGCTCGGTCCCTGGCCCGGGCAGCTTCACCCTGTGCACAGGCTGGGTACGTGACTGGTGCGTGCAGGTACGTGTCTGGGGTTGTGTAGCCTCAGGGCCCGTGTGCAGCAAAATCCTTTTGCTGGGCAGGGAAGCAGCTCCCCCGCCTTGCCTTCCTCTGCTCCTTGGCACACACTCCCTGCCGAGAGCCACCGACCGGCACCGGCAGCAAATTTGAGAATTGCCCATTTTGGCCTCTTTACCCAGACACGCTTTTCCCCACCTGGGTCTCGAATGGGAAGGTGCAGTCTGGGGTATTAAATACCCCTCAGCTTCCCAACCTGCACGTGGCCACAGACTTTGGGGCAGCGCTTGCGACCTTGGGGTAGCAAAGTCCTATGGATACAGCTTTATTGGGAGCTGGTTCCCCAACAGAGTCCTGTTGGATCTCCCGTAACATTCGCTTCAAACCACGCAGCTCGCAGTGCCTCTGCTTTGCAACACAGTTTATTGCTGAATCTTTTTTCTGCTTCCATGGCTCTCAGAGCCTGGGCTGGTGGCTCTGCATCTGCTCGTGAGCTTGCCGGCGCCCCTGCCAGCCAAAAACCCCTTCCTTTTGCGTTTCCTTAGATGACGACGATGCTGAGTCTGAGAAGCAGGAATCCGATGAGCCAGACACGACGGACAGCGAGGTTTGTTCGTTCTCCTCGTCCCATTAGCTTAGGCTGTCAGGTCCAAGAGTCATAAGACAGGTCGTCCCTGCCCAAGCTCACTCCAGAAGGTGATGGCTCTTCCTACACGAGGTGCCAAACCCCATTCCCACGCTGTTACCCACCTAGCTGCTGAGGGATAGAGATATCACTCTTTCCAGCTAGTTGGGAGGGTTTATGAACAACAACCACCCCATAGCAATGGTCAGAAAGGTCCCTGGCAATGCAGCCGGGCCACCAGCTCGCTGGGAAAGCCAGGGTGGATTGTGTGGATTGTAGACTGACTGTTCTTCTCGTTGGTGTAGGCAGCTGCCCCATATGAAGATGATATCCTACAAGAAGCCCAGGCTGACGGGAAATATTTTTGCACCAAAGGCAAAGCTCATGAGCTGCAGAAGAAGAGAAAAAGAGGACAGGATCCCTGGACAAAAGGTAGGGAGAAGGAGTTCCTCATGGCATCAGCTCAGGGCTACAACCTCTGCTGCTTCCCAAGGGGCTCCAGTGAGGAATGCCCAAGGGCACCGGCTGCCTTCCCTACAGCGGAGAGGAGCATGCTCCTCCGCCGAGTGCATGCCACGCTGCAAACAAATGTTTGCCCAGGGTGATGCAGCAGAGTCTTGTGTTTCCCTGCGATAAGCCACGCCGTGCCGTGTTTTGGCAACGGTTGTGTCTTCAGCTGGAGGAGCCCCTGCTAATGGTTAGCCAGGGGAGCCTGGGCAGGGTGGCCAGGAGAGCACTCCCAAGCACCTAAGCTAACAGGGCCAAGTCCCTCGTGTTTTCTTAGCCGGTCGGGGAGGTGGTGACTGGAGAAGGCCAAATTCCCAGGGGTGAGTTATTGACATCCAGAGAAAGGTTTCTGCCAACTCTGTTGATCTTCCCTTGTGGCTGCGGAAGTTTTCCCTGCTGACAGAGGAATGTGTTGTACTGGTGCTTCCTACAGGTGAGTAAGTAGAAAGCTGCTCGTGACAAGGGCAAGGATAAGACAGTGTGCCTGTCAAGTCTTAAAAACCGCTCTGTCAGAAATACCCCACCACTATAACCCCCTTTGTACCATCAGTAAAGAGGGGGAGATGTCGACCCCGTTATAAATGCAGAGAGGGCTGTTGCTTAAGCATGAAGGGAGCTTGTTCAACAGGCAAGCGCTGCCCCTTGCTCTGTGCCCGGCCTTTGGAGGTGCCTGCTCGCTCGGGGGACACCACCGCAGCTGAGTGAGAAGAGGATTTGCTCTACAAAACCAGCTGCTCGGAGCAATGGGGAGGAAGCTGCCCTGTGCGCCCCAGGGCGGACACCATCCCACCCTGCGGGACTGGGTGGGGATGTCCTGAGTGAGGGCTGGATGCAGTTGGGGCAGGAATGGGGTGATGGAGAGGCATAACCCCTCTCCCAATGTGTGGCGTGTGCCAGGTCCCGCACTGGAAGGGGGGGGAAACCCAAGCAATGCATCCCGCTGGTCTGGGTACCCTCTCAGGTACGCTCCTGAGGTGGGTTCTCTGCTTCACGTGTTGTTTCTGTTACAGCCCCCCCTAGGTGTGTGTGTGTCTCATGTCTGAGAGGGATTTATCTTCATTTTTCCTTTGCTGAGCTTTGCTTCCTCCTGCGCTGCCCCTTTTTCGGGATGAGGCCACGCTGACCTCGTGCATGTAAATCCCTTGCTCTGTAGTTAACTCCTGCGGTCATCTCACTGTTTACAGGAGCTGAGAAGTCAATGAGAGGAAGAAAGAAAGTCAAAGTGGAGCAGTGCTCAGAGGGGATCGCGAAGGAGCTGGAGAACTGCTCCGCTTCCCATGACGATACCTCCAAGGACAGCTAACAGCAGGGCAGGGTGAGCAGTGACACAGATGCTGCAGACAAAAGAAGAGGGCTTGGAGACCTCAGCATCCCACCCACGCTGGGAGAGCGACTCCTCCTGCTGTGCTGGGCCAGGCAGTGGGGAATTCGTAAGGACTCATTAATGAGTAGAGCACCCTGAAAATCCTCACTCGGTGCCCCGGGAGAGGCTAAGGCATGGAAGAGCCGTGCAGGGGGTACCTGGAGCAGCCGGGTCACTGCTGGTGGAGCAGCGCATTCAGCGACGCCCAGCCCTGCGCCAGAGCGGACCCTCAGCCTGGTGCCAGGAAGAGGAGATGCCCTCTTTGCAGCACCCACCCTGGATCAGGACCATGTTCTTCCCTGGGATTTCATGCAAAGAGAGCGGACTACCCAGACCCTGCTGCCCCTGTACAATATCCCGGTGGCTGGCCGAGGGGTGGTGCCCAAGCTGAACACCGCAGGGCCCCATGCACAAACCTGCATTGATTAAATCCCTACCCGGGTTTCATAGATGTGTGGATCTTGTTTGACCTGGAGAAAGCCCACAGTTTTCTGTTCTAGTGAAGTGAGGAGCAAGCACGTGGGTGGGCAGGTGGGACATGTCCCTGGAGAGGGCAGGGAGAAGAGCATGGGAAGGGAGGGCTTGGTGCTGCTTCTCCCCAGGGTGTCCTGCACACCTGGAAAAGTGTCATGGTTTAACCCCAGCTGGCAACTGAGCCCCGCACAGCCGCTGGCTCGCTTCCCCCACAGTGGGATGGGGGAGAGAATTGGAAGAGTAAAAGTGAGAAAGCTCGTGGGTTGAGAAAAAGACAGGTCAACAGGGAAAGCAAAAGCCGTGCATACAAGCAAAGCAAAGCAAGGAATTCATTCCCTGCTTCCCACGGGCAGGCGGGTGCTCAGCCATCCCCAGGACAGCAGGGCTCCATCTCACCTAATGGTGACTTGGGAAGACAAATGCCATCGCTCCCAGTGCCCCCCCTTTCCTTCTTCTTCCCCCAGCCTTATACGCTGATCAGGATATCGTACGGTGTGGGCTGCCTTCCCCTTTCAGGCCTCGGGCTGACTCGCATGGGCCAGCAATACCCAGAGCAGAACTGAACACCCGTGGTGAACGGGATAAATCTGTCTTGTAAAAATACCCCGTCCAAAAAAAAAAAGAAAAAGAAGTGGAAATGTAAACTTGTAAGGAGGCCCCTCAGACTGCAGGGGGGCAGCCTGGGATCGGGAGAACTGAAGGAGGAAGGGAACTTCTATGTGACTCTAAAATAATCCCCTCCCTATGACGAACTCTCGATAAGCAAAATGTGCAGAAGTCCTGCCAAAAATAATGAACTCCTCAATTCCCTTTTCTCCTACAAAGAGATTTTTTTTCTCTCCCTTTGCACAAGACCACAGCAGATTTCACTTTCATTTATTGGACTTGTATTTTCTTTTATGTTGCTTCTTGCCTTTTTCCAACAGCATTTTCAGCTGATGCCCCATATCTCCATACAGGATGCATTTGAGGGGCTGGAAGGGTTATGTATTTCATAGTTGGGGCAATCCTGTTACTCTAAAAAACAAAAAATAATTTTGTCAGTTCTGAGCAAAGTGCTCCTCCGAGCAAGTTGCTGCGGTGGAATAAACTTTATAGACTGCTCTTGATCCAGCCCTGGAAACTGCTCCTACCCAGCCCTGGGCTTGCTGTTACCCTACCACCACATTGCAGAAACACAGATAATTGCTGAAGTCCATTAATTCTTCTAATTATGCCTGTCAGTCTCTTGTTCGAGTCATTCTTGACAGATAAATGCACGTATTGATCTGGTGATACGCAGGCAGCCTCAGACCTCAACTATTCTGCTGTAAGGAAGGAATCTGAGACCTGCCAGGAACCCCAGAGCTTCCCAGAGGTTTTCCGCATGCAGATTCAGTTCTGCTCAAGGTAATGTGTTTGCAGGACCGCACTGGGTGGCGTTCGGCCCGATGGGCTGATCCTGCCTTCCCTGAGAGCACAGCAAGCATTTAATAGCTTCACTGGAGTTTGGCCAATGACTCTGAGGGGTGTATATGTACCAGACCCAGCAATCTATGATTTTTGGAGAGTTAAACCATTTTTGTTGCCACATTTCCGTTCAGCACAAGGACTGCTTTACACAATGATCTCCAAAAAGCCACTGAAATTACCCTCAGAGTTTCAACCCACGGAGCAATAAAGCAGAAGAGAAGCTGTCCCATGAAGTGATCAGTCCTTCTGGGAGACTGGCAGCTCGTGTTTGTGTTGTTCAGACAAATTATAACTCTTAATGTCATCACTGACGCGATGTAGTTAGGACATCTGGGCCGGTGAACGGTTTCCCAGAGTAATGGATTCAGAGCACAGCTTGGGTTCACTCGGGTCAGGGGCTGGATTTGAAATTGCACACAAATCTGAAGGAGCAACAGCGTAAGCATCTCTGTTCACTGTCAATCCATCCAAAATAGCAAGTACTGGTTCCTTTATTGCCTGTCATGCAAAACAATTCCGATAACAGACCGTCACAACTCTTTTGCTTCCTGATCCTTCAGCATCTGTACACTCTGAATCATTCTCACAGCACAGATCGCTGCCCCCAGCTTACAGACCCCCCCAGTCCTCCCTGTGCCATCAGCCACCCACTAAACTCCGCAGTAAACTGATTTTTTCAGCTCCTCTCTAGACTCGATTTGCAAAATTTTGTAAGAAATAAGATTGTGCGAGTCTAGCCATGAATATAAATCTCCATATCACAAAAAAAAAAATTGCCACCATGGTCTTGCACGTGTGATGGAGACGGTGCTGTGCAGGAAAGTAGGAAGTCCACCGAGCTCAAAGCAAAGGGGAACTGTGCTGGGGACAGAGCTGGCTGTGATGCAGGAACCAAAAGCACCAAAATTAGAGAAATGCACATCAGATTCTTCCCCCTTACAATCTTCTGCGGTGGTATTGCCTCGATGGCAACAGGTATTTTGAAGCTGGCTTAACTCATGCCCTTTTTGTGAGACTGAGCACCACCTTCTCTGTAGTGAAATCCTTTTACCCAGGGTCTGATCAGTAAGCAATGCCCATTTATAGTGCTGACTTTTGGAAACACAGCTTCACTCTTCAGTTCCCCATCGGAAAAC
Organism: Gorsachius goisagi; assembly: GCA_018403395.1. Classification (NCBI taxonomy): domain Eukaryota; kingdom Metazoa; phylum Chordata; class Aves; order Pelecaniformes; family Ardeidae; genus Gorsachius; species Gorsachius goisagi. The sequence goes on along the minus strand of BOSO01011188.1, from coordinate 46,082 downwards.
TCATTCCAGGCATTACTGAAGTCTTGCTTATGCCCCGTTTTGGGGATTTAAGTGGGCTGAGCATTTTATGTAGGTCTTTCCCAAGGTCGGATGCACCCTGCACGTGTGGGAAAAAAGGCAGCACGCACCCAGGAGCCTTGCGTGCAGCAACGCAGGGCACAGCCGGGAGCTCAGAGGGGACAGGGACAGCTCAGGTGTTCAGAGCAGAGCCCAAGGGCAAGGCTTTACAGTTTTGAAAGGAGGCTGTGAAGCTGTGGATAGGTCTAGCAAGCCCAGTAGGCGGTGGTGGTTCTTGGAAGGGAGAGATCTGGGGTGTTCCTTTGCTCCTTAACCTCAGGCAAAGTTTATTGTAGGAATTTTTGAGCCAAAGTGCATGTTCCTCCTGCATCCCTTGGGCATCACAGCTTTCTGCTCTTCTTTCTCCGGCAGGGTTGTGCTGCACACCCTGCTCTCATTAGATGTGCTGGTCTCCAGTGGGACCTCTCCAGAAAACACGTTTTACAAGATAGTCCCATGAAAATTATTGATCTATTAATAACGGCGTGCAGTGCAGCACCACGTGGTTCAGGGGAGAGGGTTTGATTCATTCATTCACAAATCCTCATGTAAACACCACATACATTTTTCAGGACATGAGCATGCAGCCCTCCCAAGTGCAGAGCCATACGATTAAATCAAGCAGCTCCGTGGTTTTTAAATACCTCGTGTCATGCAGAAGAGCCTGAGTCATTTTCCAAGGCACACAGTTATCAGCACAGAGGTCTGCTGGCAACGTTTGTCTCCTAGGGCTCAGCATGTTATTTTGCTGTAACTGGGAACCCGCAGAGAGAGCAGAGGATTGTGTCATCCGCCACGGGTGAGCACAAGGGAACCCAGGAATCCAGGGGACACAGCCACTCCGCTCCAGCAGTGGCCAAGAGAAACCAGGACTCCCAGCTGGACCCGACTGGAGGCAGATCAAAACCACTGCAGGTTGCACGGTAATGTACTGGTGGGGCCAACAGCTTGACTCAAACCCAGCTTGCAGGTTTCGGATGCAGGAGGAGAGCCAAGAGGGATGGGATGTGTCAGTGGAGAGCAGGAGTGGTCCAACACATGAGTGGAGTTAGGAAGGATTTCATAATTTCTTATGCACATAACACATGTAGGGAACGGTACCTCCAGGTGTTTTCTGAGATATACTAAACAGGAGGGGGAGGACGTGCTCAGGAGAATGCATAGTCCCAAACCTGCAGTGGCTGGTCTTTAGATGGATGTGGTGAGTATGAAGCTTAGCTCCAAAGACTTCTGTCCCCCCGGGTGTGCTGATTTAACGAGCGGATTTAACAGGGGTGAACTGTGAAAGGATCCTTGGGACAAGGACCTTGGATTAGAGCCAAGGAGTTCAGGAGAGAGGGGAGGGGAAGCTCTGGGTGCACATTGTACTTACTCATCATCCTCCCAGGCTTCCAGGGGCCACCCTGGTCCCCTGTGAGGCCTCTTGGATCTCCATCCACACCCCGCTTAGGCTAGAAAAATGTGTACAGAAATTTCTGGTGCCTTATCTTAATACTAGCAGTTCCTCCAACTGGAAGGCTGTTCTTCTGGTTCCCAGCCTAAATATATTCATGACCTGTTTATCTTTGCTTGATTTTGGGCCATGATTTTGCAAAAACTATAACACCCAACCCACATATGTACTTTAAAATGCTGTCTCAGATGCTTAGACCAAATCCTGCAGTTCTTCCATGTAGAAAAATCCCAGTGACTTTGGTGACTCTATTCCCCGCATAATATTGGCAAAAGGGCTTGCAGGGTTGGCCCACTCCAGACCAGCTCCTTATTCCAGCAACCCCTGACTGCTCAGACGTGTACCCACACAGTCCAGGGCTTCCTTTAAGGTAGAGCAGGAGCTCCAGGAGCAACATGAGCGTGAGTTCAGTATTGGTGATTCAGAGTAAGGCTTTACATTTGTGCAATAACGCTGTTGGCAATGCAAACCGACCTGCCGTCCTGTTTGTCCGGGGGGGTTGCAGCGGTTGAGGTTGGAGCATGCTTCAGCCCAGACCTTGAAGCTGCTGTGCAGCAGCTCCGTAATGAGCCCAGCCTTTCTCCAAAACAGCATCCCTGTGTATGAATTAGGAGCATCTCCAGTGAAAACAGAGCACGGGCTCCATCCCCCTGCTGTAGCGATTCCCTGGTTGCAGGAAACAAGGAGGAAAGGTTGCTCAGGGTGGCACCCGGTCGCTGCCGTTTGTGGGAATGATGCTGATGACCCATCTGTTTTAGCTGCAGATTCCTTGAAACACAGCACCATGCCCACTGTGCTCGTACACTGTGAGCTGGTTCCCTTGTCAGATGGAGATGAAAGCTCCCCAGCTTTAACAGCAGCAACATTCAAACAGCTAAATTCAGCTTTGAAGTTAGCAACCCGCTAAGCTATGGAGGCTGGCTTCTCTCTGCTTCATCCTGCGCTGACTCAGTGGGACAGTTTACATCCTACAGCTGTTTTTACAAGGAAAGAATGGAAAAAAAAAATTGTTTTTTAAAATCCAATCTTGGGTTCTAGAGAATTGTATGCAGCAAGCCTAGCTAGGTTTCCATGCTCGTTTATCCCTTGTCTTATTTGATGAGCTTGCCAGCAGGAAGGATTTTAATTCCTTTTTATCCCAAATTATTTTTTCCACAGCTGTGATATGAGATGATTCTGCCAAATAATTTAGGCTCAAAGCCTGACCTATATCGAAAAGCATAAAATACTGAGTTTCTTGGGATTTTAATGGGAGAGTTTATATTTTGCTGTAGGCTTTTTAATGGAAGCCGACAAAAAAACATTTCCTATCCTAATCCTATTATTATTATTAAATACTATTAATAATGTAGGACAAGTGTTGATGCCCCACTTGCAACAGTATACAAAAAAGGATCTTATGAAACAGCCAGATGAAAAGCCATGGAACCTGTATGTGTTTCACAGGACTTACTATTTATCTTTTAAAATCTATCTTTTATTCAGTGCCCACATTTCAGGTCATGTCATCAGACATCAGTTTGACTGCTGGTGTAAACGGCAAGCGATATTAAGAGTTGTCATGTAGCTTCTTTAAACATATGTGGCAAAAGCATTTACCATTCTAAGGGTCGAGTGCTGCAAATACATTAATGCCTGCTTAATTGTAAACATCTCAGTAGTCCCTCATTAATGGCAAATTTGGTCTGATATGTCCATGTTTATGGGCAAAATCCCCCTTGGGAGCACAAGCTGCTTTGGAGCATGTGGGTGGGAAGCACGGGAGTCTGCAGGGGTCATTTCAGTTCTAGAGGAAGACAGAGGCCACCAGCACCCACACCCTGCTCTTCAGAGCGCCCTGCAAAGCTCCTGAACCTCCTCTGCCAGGCCCAATGGCGTGGACATCATCAGTGCACACCAACGTCCTCCAAGGATGGCGGAAAGAGCAGAGCTTCCTCACTTGGTATGCTGTCAGAGCATCATTCCAGGATGTGGCAGAGGTCGGTTCAAGTGCCTAAGGGGGTGTTTATCCCATGCAGTATAAACACACCAGTCTGGGAAGCGGCATGCTGCGCAGAAGTGCTTTGAGTCACTTTGTGGAGATAAATATTAAGTTTATGCTCTCCCAGACCTGGGTCTGCCTTTCCCCTATAAGGCCCACAATCAGCACTGCCTCGGCTTTGCTTCAGTGGCCAGGAGGTGTGGGGATTCATCCCTCCGCATGGGTTTTGGGGGCTGCTGGCGAGACTTAGGGCCATGCATGGGGATCTGCACCCATGCATGGGGCCGGCAGCTTGGGGTCCACCCCAGCCTCACAAGCCAGAGGGCTGGGTCCCAGGCTGTCAGCCTGGAGCAAGAGGAGCAACTGCCTCCATCTGCTTTTGTAGAAGTGGTTTGAAGAAGCCGTCAGCCGATGGTTTTAGCAGATGTGTCCTCCCTGCCTGCAGGAAGGCTGGGAGACCTTGGGAACAGGCGACCGCCAGAGTCACTGGGGGTTTGGTGGGGAGATGAGGGGAGCGGGGCAGGGAGGGGGTGTGCCGGGCTGCGGCCAGCCAGGCTGCCGGGGCAGCCTCTGCCCGCCTGGCGGGGGCACCACCGAGCCGCCTGGGCCGACGGAGCCGTTGCGCGCCGGCGCTAGGACCCGGCAGAGCCTCACCGGCCGCCGAGGGGAGGGCGGGGCTACCCGTGATGAGAAGCCGAGCCAATGAGCGCGGGGCCGCCGCCGGTTTCATTTACATTCCGGTGCGACGCAGCCAATGAGCGCGCGAGCTGCCGGCGGCGCTGCGCTGCCCGGCGCCCCGCCCGGGCGGCTGAGGCGGTCGCGGCTCATTCGGAGAATGGCCGCGGCCACGGCGTGCGGCTCCCCGCCTCCCCGCCCGCCCCGCGAGCAGCCGCCGCCGCCGCGGAAGCGGGGCGACTCCCGGCGGCGGCAGGCCGCCCTCTTCTTCCTCAACAACATCTCTCTGGACGGCCGACCGCCCTGCCCACCCGCCGAGAAACCGCCGCCGGCGCCCACCGGCCCGGGCGAGGGGGAGGAGGCGGCGGCGGAACCGGCCGGAGCCCCCCCGCGCCTGCTGTCCCCGCCGCCCGCCTGCCAGCCGCCGCCCGCCCTGCTGCTGCCCGGCGTCCCCCCCCTTGCCGCCGCCACCGCCGGAGCCAAAGGGGAGGCGGACCCCCCCCGCGGGGGCATCTTCCTGCCGCAGCTGCTGCTGGGCGGCCCGCTCTGCCCGCCGCCCCCGGCGCCGCCCGCCCTGCCGGGGATGCTGGCGGCCGCCAAGCCGGGCGCCCCGGGGCTGCTGAGCCCCACGCAGAGCGCGGCGGGCGGCGGCTTCGCGCTGGAGGCGCAGCGGCAGAGGTGAGTGAGGGGCCGGGGTGCGCCGGGCCAGCCCACCCAGGCCCCCCCCGCCGCTGCAGGCGGGGCCGCCCTGACCCCGCGGGGCGTGGGAAGCGGCGGGACCCCCCGGCGTCCTGGGAAGAGCCGGACTTTCCCAGGGCCCGCGGCCGGCCGGCGGCCCCGGGGGGTGGGGAGCGGAGCGTGGGAAACGGCCGCCCCCGGGGAGAGTGGCCGTGGGAGGCGGCGTCAGCCCCGGGAGGGGGCACCTTCCCCGGCGGAGGGGTCCCGGGGGTTGGGGGGGGGGGGGCCTTCAGCCTCGCAGGCGGCCCGAGAGCGCTGCCCGCCCTGCCCTGGGCGCTGCCTCGGGGCGCCCGGCTGCGCGGCTCGGCCCTGGGGAGGTGCGGGGGATGCCCCGGCTTGCGGGAGCGCCTGCCGAGGGGGATTTGCGGGGCGTTTCGCTCGCTGAGCCTCTGGCTGCAGTTCTGCGGTACCCTGACCCCTGCCTCCTGCTTTCCCCTCGCCGAGTTCTTGCATTTTTGTGTTTCCAGATGAAGCCGACAGAGCCAGCGCTAGGTAGGACTCTGCCTCCGCGCCTTCTCCCAGCCTCTGCTGCTTGCCTGTACACTAATAAATGCTTGTACGCTGGGAACTTTGCGTCAGCCTCAGGGGAGGATGTTCTGGCCTTCGGTGCAGGATTACCATTGCATTTCCAAGGGGCTTCTATCACCCTGGAAGCGTTGGATTTCTAATCTAAGTGGAAGCCTGAAAGCGTTGGATTTCTAATCTAAGTGGAAGGCGGGCTCTTGCTCAGATCTTGGGGATTTGAGCTCTAAAGGAACTCCATTTTTTTTTTTTTTTTTTTCAGGCTGTTTCTTGCATAAACGGCTTTGTAAAGTGAGCTGGCCCCCTGAGCCTGCAGATAGGCAAAGTGGTATCAAAGGCTTTAAGTCTCCGTGGCCTTTATAGGCTTCCAGAGCTTTGTTAGTGAGCCGAAATAGAGATGTTGTCCGTGCTTTAAAGCTGGGGAGCTTTGCTAATGCAGTTGGTGGGTGTTCCCCTTCAGTGTACATCTCACAGTGGAGGTGTCTTCTTCATCCCCAGGAAAGGGCTGTGTGGAGGTTCAAGTGGATATGAAAGGCAGCTGTTTGGGAGGTGTGGGGGTCCTCTTGTGTGTTGTCCCTCCTTGTTTTTTTTTTTAATCTCTTGAACTGTCATTTACCGCGCATTGCTTTCCTTCTTGCAGTGGAAGGGACCTTCCTCTCCTCACTTTTGGAGAAATAGAAGCTGGGCCTCCTTAGACGGGTGCCCTGCGTGCAGAGGTTGCACTGTTGTATCCAGCTTGTTGTGCAGGAAAGCCTGGAGTAAGGGTGTTGCTGTGGCACAACTCCTTCCTAGCACTCCTGGTCCACAAAAGCCAGTGCGCTAGGTGCTGTGCTATTCGTTTCATTGCTTTAATATCATAAGTAAAGCTCCTGAGGGTGAGTTTTGCATCAGGAACTTTACAAGCACAGTTACCTCCATGGTGTGACATTCGGTGTGCCTGTGCGTGCTGAGTTCTGGACCGCTGGAGTTCATGTGAGTGGTTCAATCCTTCCCCTTCCTGTGCCAAGTCAAGAGGACACAAAAGAAAATGCTCTTTAATACGTATTTCTGAGACCTTCTCATTCAATGTCCTTTCTGCCTCTTCCCTTGGTATCTGATTCTAGATATTATGTTCCACTATCATGATTCTAATCAATCCACCTGAAAACAGTGTTAAATAGGAAATGAAAGGTAGAGAGAAGAGCGAGGAGGACACTCGGAGGAATGAAAGGGCTTCTGTGTGAGTAATGGCAAAACAGGCCGTGATTTTTTTCAGCTTGGAAGAGATGGCTGAAAGGGTGTATTGTATTGCATGGATCATCCTGTGTACTGCTTACGATGGTGACTTGGAGTGAGGATTCATCTATGCTTTGTCTTTAAAGAAGCAAAGAGTTTCAGTGGATGTTCTCCACTCGCTATCAGGCAGAAGATCCACATTTTACATGGAGATACACACCTCATTTAACAAAAGGACAGTTTTATGCTGCCTATGGGGATGTGTTAGACCCAACATGTTTACTCCCGGTCATGGTGGGCACAGGAGCGGGTAAAATGGACCATCCCTCTGTAATTACAATTTCGCCTGTGGCTTGTAGGTTGAGGGACTTGGAGCGCTATTTTTTCGCTGGACAGTTCCGTGGTTTGCTCTGTGGCCAAGCATCCCTTCATCCCCACACAACAACGGCGTCTCTTCTTGTTGCAAATACACAAGGAGTGATTTGGGGACTTTCTTTCCAGCAGGACGGTGGTGGTTATGCCACTTCCCCTTCTGTGCGGCGTGCTGCTTGCGTAGTAAGATTCAGAAAGCAAAAAACCATTGCAGAATGGGTTTCCTTTTACTGGGACTTGGGAATCTGGGTATGGTTTGGCTGTGCAGTAATGTTGCTGCTCTAGATAGGTTAACTGCGTGCGTTGTGCAACTATGCAGGAGTATGAAGTCATCAGAGGGAAAGGGGAGGTGGAATCTGCACTGCGACTCTGGACATCTAATCTTTGGTGCCCACTTAAGGCAGCTGCTCTCCTCAGAGTCCTTTTTAGTCACTGCCAAGAGCGGCTTTGACTTGGAGGCTCCACCGAGGGCCTTACGTACACCAGGAACAGGGGCTGAAGGGTCTCCAGACTCACTCCATCCATGGTCGGTGACCGGTGCTGCTGCGGTCCTGTGCCATTTCTGGGCCTTGCCCCGATCCATGGGGTTCACTTTATCTAGAACTGGCAGTTTCATTGGGCAGAGTTTTATTACAAAACTCGATCTTGTTTGACTCGGTTGAGAAGTTGCAAGAAGCTGATGAGACCAGCCGGCATAGCTCAGGGCGGGTTGTGCCGGCACCTCTGCTAGCGTTATTCGCAACAAGCAAGATCCTCAGTACAGCCCGAGGAACGAGTGTCCCACTCGGTTGATGTGACCTGGAGTTTCTTGGAGCTGCTCGGTAGCTATCAGGTCCTTTAGGATGGAAACTTCAGTGGCACAGGCTCCCTCAGGGCCACCCTTCGATCTAGATGCTTGGTTTCATCGCGCTGCTGGCTGAGCAGTGTGGACTTAATGACTTCAACCTTCCACTTTTGTTTTCCTAAGGAATCTTCCTGTTTACAGGGTCTTAAATGACAATGCTGCGTTATACCAGCTTGCTTAATCTGTCTTGCCATCCCTCCTCCCTTCTCCTTTTCATCTTGCTCTGTTCTTTTGTTCTTCCAAAGAACAAGCCTCACAAAAAGCAGCGGAGGGAGGCAGCAAACAGCGAACAAATCGGCATTCACACATTTTTAATGAATTTCTGCAGCTGGGTCTGAAACTGCTGGAGCTTTCTGGGGAAACACAGATAACAGAGGGCCCTGAAAATAGCCAGGTTATGAAAGCATGAAGAATGGGAACAGCAGCCCTGAATGTCAATGCTTGTTGTGCTTCGGAGGTTTCAGTATAGCCTAACATAAAGCAGCTGGTTTTGCGATGTATTTGCTGCATTTTGCTGGACCTAAGAACAAACACAGAGACTAAATTATTTGCAGCTGATGCTTTAATGTCCTTGGTACTCAGTGGTCAGGGAGCTGAAGTGAATGTTCATGGTTGCTGATAAATCAGAAATGACTGAGCTAATTTAGGTCATTTTAAGGGTGGGAATTTAAACAGTGGTTGATAACAGCAGCACTTTGGACCAACTCTCCTTTCAAGTGTTAATTAGATGCTGGATTGCTGGCATAGGTGTGATCAAATTAGTTCCTTGGGTGGAATGGCAGAAATGCTTGGTCAGGCTTTTCTGCTTATGATGGTTAATGTGGTGCTTTATCCTCCCGTCAGCTTAGCTGCTATTTTCACTTCCAAGAAATGGAAATACTGAACAAAAAAACCCAAACCCCAACCCTCTGCTAATAAACAGATTTTGTTGAGGTGGATGAAATATAATGTTTAAAAGTCTTGGGTTTAATGTCTAAGCCTTATTTGGAATAACCTGAGCATACCTGGTGCTTTTCAGGAAGCAGCAAGATCTGTCGGAGTCTGCGAGCTTTGACCTTTCAGGCATGAACAGTAGACTGGGATGTGCTGCTCGGGGCTGAAAATGAACATACGCTAAACCTGAACTTGATTTAAAAGTCAGCTGAAATGTTAAGGCTGCAGCCTCCTCCTCAGCAAGCGCGGTTTGCTTCGACAGCTTTCTCTCATATTTGTAACTGCAGGCGAATTGCATGCATCCAATATGAAATGTTTTTAATTTATAGCTGCCTGTAGTATTTATTATCTGCTGTTCCCAGCCGGGTATGTTAATCGGAATCAGAAGTACTAAGTTGTATGCCTAGCAGGGAACTTGGAGATCAGAAAATCCACACCCTTGTATCCTGCACAATTCCGCCGGTGGGTCTGGGTCGGACAATCCCAGACACTTTTATCACCAAGGTTATTTGACCTCTTTATTTAAAAGAGTCCAGAGGCTTTTAGAGTAACTTCGATCTCCAGGCAGGAGGAGTCTGTACGGAATTAACTGCACTTGCAGTTGATCGCACCTGCGGGCGGATTATGTAGCTTTTCAAAGCAATTGTGCAGGAGCTCCAGCAGCCAGGTTTCGGGATGCTGGAGGAGAGGCAAGCGCCATTTCCACCTTCCCTTCTCCCTTGCTGTCAGCTCAGGGTTCCTCTCTGCAGGGGACAACGAGGGAGGTCAGAATGATGTTGTCTTCCTCCTTCAAGTCAAGGAGTCGTCAGCTGAGAGGGAAAATGCTGCTAAATGAAATGTAAAAAGCTGAGTAGCTTAACTTTGGGGAAGAATTGGTGGGGCCCCATTTCAGACCTCCAGTAAGCGAGTCCTGTCAGAGTGTCATGGCCAGAGCTTCCTTATCCCAGTGCTCCTCTTGGACTTGAATGTAATGCTGAAACCTGATGTAGCTGCACAGCGCTCATGGCTGTTCTCTAATGTTTTACTTTATAGGCTTCCTTCAAGTCAGGAAAAATAACGCAAGCTTTATTGGACCATTATTTTCAAATACAACTCTTGACTCTGAAGTCTGCAGGGTCTCGGCGTACTGCCTTAAAATGCCATTTCTTGGATTTACAGTCTAAAATAGTTCTCTCCTCCCCTCCTTGCTTTCCTCTCCCCAGACCTCAGCTGGTGAACAAGTGCCACCTCCCAAGTCTGAGCACTCCTGTATGCCGAGTGCTGTGGCTGTCAGTGAGAAGGACATGTCCAGGTTGTCGGTGCTCCTTACCATACCTTTGCTTAGCCCCAAAGTCCTTCTTGATAATTGCAGAGGGGTGGGCTGCCCAAACTTGCATCTGCTTGGCCGGCTGTCTCACCTAGCTGTGGGTGAAGCTTCTTCGTCGGGGCTGTTGCGTGCTCTTGGCACCGTGACCGAACCAGTTCAGAAGAGTTACTAGCGATGGTTCTCAGGTTTTTGCCATTTACTGTGAGCTGTGGGATGAGGCAGGGAGGGAAGGATCTTTGCTTTCCGTTTTAAAGAGTAGTTCTGAGCTACAGATGAGCTCTTCTACTCGGGGTTTGGGTATGGTTTGCTTGGTGTAGAAGGTGGGGGGGAAAGGTGGAGGGAAGGGAAGTGACTCTCACAAAATTCTCTATTAAATATATATTTTTTTTTTTTAATTTCCTGGGGTATGTGTCTTGTAGTTACTTTGAATCTTGAAGGCTTCAGCTGTCCTGTGTTCCTCTTTTTTTCCATCTGTCAACCAGTTAAAGCTGTCAGGCTGAGCGAGCTCGAAGATGCTTTTGAGCCTTCTTTTGAAGATTGCTCTGAAGTCTCCTGGCTCTGTAGTTCTGAGTTAAAAATGCATAACCTGACGTGCACATGGGCACAATGACATTTGGATACTTTAATGAGCACGAGGTATTGATGAAGCAGGTGAGCGCTGGAGGGCGCTCAGCTAAAGCCCCTCTGTCCCGCTAGCTCTCCAAATGTGGAGCTTTAAACTCCTAACCTTTGGTTTATAGCTGTTATATCTATCATTTACTGTGAATTGTTATAATCTAACCTCGGAAAAAGGTGTTAAATTAAGAACCTATGAAGAGACTTGCACTTGCTCCGTTGTGGTCGCTGCAACTTAAGCATAAAATTTGGCTCTGGTGGGGCTACAATGTCTTGATTGTGGGTTGGAGAGGATGACGGAGGTTGCGGTGGGAAGAGCCAAATGCCCATAAAAACACTGGGAGACCTCGCTAAACTTCCTTTGATGGGGTTTTCTCCAGTCGCCTGTTCTGAATTTTCTCCTCCTTCCCAGTTGAAAGCATCTCTCACTTGGGAGTTTTATTGTGCTGAAGGCTTTTATTCTAAGAAGGCACATGATGGAATGACAGCAGCATCTCTTGGGGAAGCACATGAGTATTTCTAGCACGATGCCCCCAGCGTTATCAAGGAGACACTTTGCATTTCACTTCCCCGTTTCGGTCAGCAGTTCAGTGCTTGGTGAGCAGAGCACAAAGCACCGAGAGAACCAGGTTGGTGAGCCAGGGGTGCCTCCAGAAACTGCTAGGAATTTGGAGAAATACAGTTACTGGCTCCAGTTTGCTTTGTGAGAAGCGGCAGGGATTTTAGGAGTGGGCTTTAGAAGCGGGCTCTGGGCATGGCAAACCTTGCATCTGGTTTGGTGGTTCTGTTGCAACAGGTCGCTTTCATAATACTTACTGGAAGGTGTTATCTTATCCTCAGGTTGTCTAAACACTCTTAGCACCAAACCAATGTGATTTATGAAACGCAATGAATACAAAGCTCATTTTGGAGGAGCATTAGGTCTTAATCATATGTGGTTGTGAATCTGCAGTGAAGTAGCAGCCGGTGAGAGGAGTATCTGATTTCCTTTCTTGTTAGTATTTAAAACTCTCCAGGCTTAGTGAGCTTTCCCCTTACTCTGCCTCCACCTGCATTCAAATTATACTTCATTTTTGTTCCTTCTTGCCTGTCCCATAGGCTGCATGACATTAATTTTCCTTGCACGTGGCTTTACTGGTGTTTGAGGAGTGCAGGATTTTTTCTTGGCTGCTTGAGACCAGCAGAAAAACCCCTGGTGCCCCTTCATTTTTGCAAACAAACCTTGAAACAAACCTTCAAACAAAGGTGAAGAAATTGGGGGACTGCCCCCCCTCATCCTGAGGTCTTGCAGAGGGACCTGCTCTGAAGCATAAATGTACTTTCCATGCTCGTGTGGCTAACTTGGGTTTACACTTTAAAATGAAGATTACCAGAGGAATAACTTAAAGTAGCCCTGCTGCAAGACTTGTATTTATTCTCTGGCAGCCTGATACTTAAAACAAATGTCAGAACAAGCTCCTGGGATGGTGGCCTGCAATCCAAACTGCATGTCAGGGGTGCCATAAAACAGTGAGTAGCTGACTTTGTAAAGAAGGAGCGCTCAGCTGTATGTTTGCTGTTGGTTATGCAGGGTGTCTTCTCGTCTGCTGCCTCTCGTTGAACATCAGAGCTGAAACCATCTACCCATAAAAACAGCTTGCTCGGTGCTGGGCGCTTCATGGTGTAGATTCTTCATTGAAGTCATTTATTTCACCAAATGTGTGGGTTTGAAGGTGATTCAGTATAAACGTGGTCTGTGATTTCTTTTGCCTTTTATTCCTGAGAATTTGTTGCTTCTGGTGAGCTGTACTCAGTCTGCTTTTGAGCAGGAGGGTCCTTAATGTGTGTGCTGAGGGTGGGATGCGCACATCCCTACGCTCCGAAACACAAGCCTGAAAGTGGTAATGTCTCCCGGGCTGCGTAAGTAAAGGCAGTTGTGAAAAATTAAGCTTAAAAACTGGAACTGGTTTTCTTAATCCCTTGATGCCGGTATTTTACCTAGTCAAACCGAAGCACGGTTCATATCGGGTTGTTGGCTCGCCCGTAAGGAAGGAAAACGATACAGCTTAATCTTTAAAATATGTCTTGGCAAAACAAATCTGACAGGTATGTCTTCCTACTGTAAACAGGATTTGGGATCTGGATTCTTGTGCAAATTACCTTTGACAGTCGTTACTAAGCCAGTGCTTCCAAAAACCAATACATGGTTTTTGTCCTTGTTATATTAATAACTCAGTCCCTTGATTATACTGAAGCCTGTGAAGGACCTTACAAAGGGATATTTATGTTAAAATAAAGCTCTTTCAAGTGAGAAATAGAAAACCAAATTCTATTAGCCCCTAATTTTGCACAGTAATTAAAAATCCTTGGCCTGCCCCATTCTACCCGTCTGTTAGCAGTAGGTATAGCAGAGAGGATATAAGCCTCGCTGCTAATTTTAGCCTGGTGCCGGGGGGGTGCGTGCCTGCGTGGGTGCATACAGCGTGGCATCCTTCCCCCTCCAGAGGGGCCGTGGATGCGACTCCCATCTGAAACCAATCTGTCCCTTTGGCTGGAGGAGGTCTCAAGACACGTTGCTGTCTGGCTTTTGCAGCACCTTTGAACGCTGGTGTCGCAGGGCTTGGCAATCCTGGAAGCGGTGAGGGTAAGAAGTCACGGCAGAAGATGCTGTGTTGGTGAAAATAGCTGGATGCTGATTGAGCTCCAGCTGTGCGGTTGACTCGGAGGGCAAACCTGGTCCATGTGGGAGGTGGGGGTTAATTCATAGGAGAACCCCTGCAAGATTTTAGAAGCTTCTGGCATAACCCTTCAGGCAGGAGCGAGACAAGCCAGTCATTTCTGCTGTAGCAAAAATGCAGGAACCAGAAGGGCAAAACAGAGAGAAGCTTCAAAATGGCCAAATGGCAGCTGCACACAGTGGCTTAAGTAAGGCCGTTGGCTGCTGCAATTTAACGACTGGTATTATAACTTAAAATGAGGTTCTTGGGGGCTGTTTCAGACCCGGGAAGTGCTGAGCTGAGCAGGAACACGAGTGCCCAAAGGGCTGCCCCGCTGTCCCTGCACGGTGGCCCAGGAGCAGCCGTGGATGAGGAAGCCTGAAGCCATGTCTGATAGCATGGGGTTGGTATCTCTTTGGCGTTTGACTATGATGTCTGCTTAAGAATGGTTAGCTTGGCCACTTCCAACTCCAGCAGCATCCTGAAACTTCACGCTTGTCCTCTTGGGTGCCTGCAGGTACAGCCCATGAGTGGGAAGGGAGAAAATACTCTTGGCAAGCCATCAGCAAGGTCCGTGTTCTTTAATCTGGAGCTGTGAATTAACCAGCTTTCCTTTCAGTTCGTAAGACAGGACATGTAGGGATTACCGGTGCTATACATAGATTGCTCTTAGCTGTGTCCTCTTCTGCTGGGAACGCTTAAGAGCTGTGTCCGCCTCGGGGCCAGGGATCCTGCATGCTGTTCGTCTGTTGTTGTTCATCCTCTGCAGAGTTTCACTTGGTGGGATGCTGGCAGGACCAGAAGAGGCTAACCCTGAAGCTGGAAGCACTCAGAAATTGGGTTTCCTCAGTAGGAAATCCATCGGAAAGGGTCTGTGTGGGGGCTGGCTACTGCTTCCCAGGGTGGGAGTCAAAATGCAACTCTGAACGTAATTTGTTGGGTTTTTATCTCAACACAAGATTTTTTTTTTCTTGGTGGGCTTTTTTTAAGCGCATGTGCAGCTCACCAGGGATTCGGCAGCGGTGTTGGACTGTGTGTGCCCGTGTGTGCGTGGAGATAACAAGCCAAGGCATAATCCAGAATTCCTCTGCTTGATAGCCCCTTATCTCTGAGCCTGCGCTGCGTATGTTTTCTCTCTTGGTGGGTCCCCTCGGAGGTGCTGGCTCTGTAAACACAGTTGCTGGTTTTAATGTTGAAGATCTGGGAGGGTCCTGCTTCATTGGCTCCTGAAATAGTGGGGGGGAAGCACCCAAAAGTGAGCTCTGGCCAAGGACATACAAAGAAGCAAACCCTCTATAGCTTGTCAAGGAAATAGCTGGTATCGGCAAACAGGCACATTTGAACTTTTTTCAGGATACCGCTGAAATTGCAGCCTGCTCCACAGAACTCATTAACATTTTAATATTGGATACTTTTGATTTCTCATTGTCAGGCAGCACATCGGTAAGGGTGTGTGTAAGGTAACCGGCAGCGCATGTATAGGTGTTGGTATTCTGGTTTAGCATTCCAGTTGCATTTGGCAACAAACGTTCTGTGAAAACTACTTAAAATCCTTTGAATTCCAGTGGAGCAGACCACAAGCAAGAAGTGTTTTCCTAGGTGAAGCTGCTTAGCACAGGATACGTGACTTGACATTTTTTCAGCGAAGCTAGCAGCCGCCGAAGCGATCCTGCGCTGCCTATTGAGGTGTGGATTGGCTGCATGAGAAGAGCACTCAAGCTAAAGAAAAAAAAAAAGTGTGTGTATATAACAGTAAGTCCAGACTGCTCAAAAAGCCTTAAATTCTGCAGCATGCTCCAAGTACTGCACCACCTACTAAGTTCTGTACAGCAGTCATACCGAGGAATCTCACAAGCCCCTCTCGGAGTGCAGTGAGGGAGCTGTGTTGCTGTAAAACGTTGGCTTGAGCGTGCAAACCGTTCAGTACCAACTGGATTAGTGAGCCCTCTTTATGCACACCTCGTTTGGAGGTTTGAGGGAGAGTGACTTGCTTAGCGTCTGGGATTCCTCCAAGGTGACAGCTTCCCTTGAGGACAGAAAATATTATTTGCAAGCGTAGCTAAAAATGAAGTTTCCTGTTGGCAGAGTGGGGATGAGTCACCGTGGGTTTGAGTCGAGGGCCAGGAGCTTCCCTTCGCTGCAGCGGGTTTTTACTTTCAGATGTGCTCTTCTACAGCAGCAGGCTCAGGTCTTTGTCATTTCTGTCCCTGTTACGAGAAAACGAGGCGTGATGCTCCGGATGGGTCTGCACCATGGTGGTGAGCACAGCCTGGTTGGTCCTGAGGGCAGCTGCATCTACACCACCGTGGAGTTACTGGTGAGGGTCTAGCCATGGCTCTCCCAGTCCATCCAGTTACACCAGTATCCTTTTACAGAACTATGTGCTTTTTTTTTTTTGTACCATTGCCTATCGTCATTGGCGTTAGCTGTGTTTTCCCTGTTCCTTGCCGTACGTGGCACCTTTTTCTGCATCCAGCCAGGTCTCCCCCAGGAGGGGAGGAAGACTGGGGACGTTACCAACTGCATCATGCCAGGAGGTTTGAGGTTGGTCTCCCCATTTCATGAAGGGGTTTTTATTGCAGACTGGAGAACTGTGTGTATGTGAAAGCGTTAAACTTTCCTGTGCAATTCTCACTGAAAACAAAACAAAAAAACCCCCACCATAATAATTTTAAAACTGAAGGGCATTGAAGCTGTGCCAGGAACGCTCTTCAGTAGCACCCTTAATAGATGTCGATTTGTAGGAGGCAGTCTCTAGCAGTACTGGAGGTGTTAGTCTTGTAGGAGGATTTACCTCACTTATGTTTACAGAAAGGGACACTAATTTTTCATCTTCCTACTTGTTTGAATTGTGGTTTTTTGGTTTTTTTTTTTTTTATTTTAAGAAAGCCTGAACAGCGCTGCTGAGAATCTGAAGACCGTTTCTTTCTAGGGGGGAAAAAAAAGTTTCATGTGGCAGCATAAGTTACTACAAATTCACAGAGAAAAGGCACTAATTATATTTTATTAAGGAGATTGTAAGCAGACTTTGGGAAGAAGAAAAATGTTCATTAGTTTGGTGTTCATTCTCTTTATGTACTTGAGAATACAGGAAAAAAGGGTGAGTTGTCTCTCATGAACTCACAGTGAAGAATGAGGCACTAATTTGGCTTCAGGAAGACTCAGCCTGAAGTGTTATTTTTCAAAATATAACAGATATTTTGCAAAATATAGCTGATAATTGTTGGTACGTAACAACTACAGGGATAACTTCAGAGCCCTTATTGCAGAGGCTTGCCTGCAGATCAGGAGTTTTAAGTGATGTTTATGTCAATGTATAAGGAAGAATACCAGAACACCATATTTTCTAAAGTGCTGGCTTTTGTGTTCCTGGTACAGATCTAAGGAAGAGGGGCAACTGTTCCTGTTGCTGGAATTCTGCTTGTTGTGGAAATCTGTAATTTTACGGCGAGTCCCGTGCATCAGCAACACTGCCTGGGAGGGCAATGTGCCCTGCGGTGGGAAACGGCTGCGTCTTGCTGGCATAGTTTTTGGCAGGTGGCTCTGGCAATAGCTCCAGGTAGCTCAGAAGAGAAGAAATAACTTGTAAGAATTGGGAAAAAGAGGTGAAAGTACCTGTTCTGTCACTCGGGCGATTTGCTTTTCTAGACACCACGCTTAAGAAAAAGCAGACAGAGTTTGTTCACGTCAGAGCTCTGGTCTATCTCTTCTGTAGCAACAAAACCGTGTGGTTTGGTTTCTTACCCAGCTCAGGCTGGGGAGGAGGAAAGGCAAAGTCACTAGGATTAGCAGATTGTCCAGCTGCTTCAAACTCTTGAAGTGCTGGGCTTCAAGACCAGACTTAACCCCAAGTAGCTTTTTTTGATCTTTAACTTGAATCAGCTGAAGCTACAAACGGCTTTGCTGTGTAAAAACTCTTCCATAGCTAGTTAACAATTAGTAAATCCAATTTCTCTTGACCTCTTCCCCTCACACCCACCCAAGATGCCATGCTTTTGCTTTGGTGTTGGGTGTTAACTTCCAGGCACAAGAGCCTGGCCTTCGTTTCTTGGAGTGGTTTGGCTGCTTGTGGGTGTCAGAGCTCAGGTGCAGCTTAAAGCTTGAATTTTTTCCAGAAGTAGATCTTGTCAAACCAGAGTCCTGCAACTTTTGTCTTATGTGCTGCTTCTACGTTGACTTCTATGACAGTATTGCCCGTTAGTTGAGCTACTATGTCATTTTGGAAGAAAACCTTAGACTTGAATGCATGTGAGTTGTGCTAAAAATGTAGCACGATGTATGCTTAAACAAAAGCAGAAAATACAGAATCTGATAGTTGTAGTGTCAGCGGTTTGCTGGTGGCAGTTGAATCTGAGTGCATTGTTCCTATGGAAATTGCAGTCACAGTTTTGTGATTCATTTGTAAATCTCTACCAATGAAGACTGTCTTGACTTCGACAATAGTAATGTATCTTACTTTGCAAAGTTTTATTTTTTTGCTTAAACGTAATGTCCTATTACTGATATGCTAACTCACATGATTCCTACTATTACTCTCCTTGCATCTTCCATTCTGGGATTTCAGATGGGTACGGAATACTCTTTGCTTCCTCCAATAGCCCCCTCTATTGTTTTCCGGAGACACCTGTCAATTTTATTGAGCTTCTGTCATAGACTCTCGGTCTGCCAACTCCTGCAGCTGGAGACGACTGCGTTCCAAATTGAGAATAGACACAGATGTTTGGTCATCATACAGATATACCTGTATCTGTCCACAGACTGATATAAAATGAGTTATTCCCTTGCCTTGATGGGGGGGGGGCTTCTTGCAATGTTTCTTCTAAGATTTTAAATGAGTATTTGGAAGCGTTTTAGGTGTTTAGCTTATAGGTAGGTGTTCTTATGTGTTGAAGATAGTGAATGCTCATGCTAATGAAGTTGGTATAAATATGTACTTCAAGGATCCTAGAGGGGGAGATGAGTTCTTGGCCTTTTTAGGAACTTGAAACTTTTAGTTAAGTATTCTTCCAAAAAAACCAAAAAAAGTCTGGAAAACCTGCCGTTTGTCCTAAGAGCTCATAGATCTGTTGCAGCTCATAAACTCAGAGGCCATGAACTAATACTGTTCACTCTTCGTGGTGTTGTACATTTTACAGAAGGCGTTTTATCTCCCAGCGCTGCTCTCTAGACTTTTTAGAAGACATAGTGGAATATGCCAGTGTACGAAGGTACTTTTTTCAAAAGCAGCATTAACCTCAACTCGTTGCATGCAGTCCTCTCCTCCCTCCACCCTCTTCCACGCCAAAATCCGAGGTCCTGCATGCTAGTGCTGCCATCTGATCATACAACTGGCATGACTCTTTTTTTTTTTTTTTTTCAGACTGTTAATGGGTGGTGGTGGTTTGGTTTTTTTTATAATTGCAGAACCAAGCATATATCTGGGTCTCCAAGACACAAAAGTTTGAAGAAGATGCACTTCATCAAGAACATGAGGCAGTATGACACCAAGAACAGCAGGTAACTTCTGGAGATCAAGGTGCCTCCTGTGCTCGGGTGCAATAGGATGCCCTCTGCAAATGCAATTAGCCATTTAATGTCGGTGGGAATAAGGTGATGTCCTTGGGGTCTTGTTAATCTTACACACACTTCTGTTGAAGGCAGTAGGTGCTCCTATCTGCTACACCTGCAGCAATATTCTGGTGGTTCTGCCATCCTGCTTTGAGGAGGTTAAATCATTCTCTTCTAACACCCTTCTTATCTCCAGCACACAGAGAGGTTAGAGCTGGGGAGGATTTAAGGAGAATGGCTTGGTTTAGCCAAATTCTTGGCTCGTAGTTGTTGGGACGAAGAGAAGGGGGGGGTTACATTCATATTTATTATTAAGAGATGCGAGACTTCACCTGAATATAAAATATTACCTACATCTTTTCACAAGGTTTATGTAAAAGTTACATAAATAGAGAGATATGTATTTAAAGACCAGGATCTCCTTTGAGGAGCTCCCAAGGTGATGGCAGCTACTGAACGCTGGGGTTTGATACAGAACTGGGTTCCAAGGACCTGCAGGGTCAGAATGAAGCCTCTGCTTTTGTGCTGCTTTCTGAAAACATAAAATCTGCAGCAGTATGTGTGTAACGTACAGAGCAATTTAAGAGGAGTTCTGTTTTCATGGTCCGTAAAAAGTTGCTTTGTAACTTCTGAATCTTCTTACCCTGATCTCTTCCCATCTGCTTACAGGATAGTGTTAATCTGTGCTAAACGAACGCTGTGCGTGGCTTTTTCTATCCTACCTTACGGGGAGAGTTTACGGATCAGGTGAGTCACCTTTAACTGCTTCGTGAGATGTCTGGCCTGTTGTTGGCGAAAAATCTTTTTAAATGAGTGTGGTTGGTGTTGGTCTCCTGCTTTGAAGCAGGTGAGCTTACTTAAATTGCTATTTGTGTGTAAGGACAAGAGCTTGCTATCGGAACAGTAAAACCAGACGTTGCCACAGTGTCCCAGTGTTCATTCAGACTCCAAGAGAAAAATAGTGGGGAAAAAAGTAGACTTTTCTTCAGGTGTTTATTGACGTTTTAAAGCACTCCAGCCCTGTGAAATCCCTGAAACCAACTTTGGCGGTGTGATTTGTTGCTGTGTAGGATTTCCTCTGCTCCTAAAGTGGTCAGAAATCAACCATCTTTAGTGCAACAAACAATTGTGTCAGCAAAAAAGCATACAGGGAAGGATGCTGCCGCCTTTACTGGAAGCCTTCAAGGTTTTATAATGAAGTTCCATCTAAATCAGTTTAAGATGCACTTCTGTGTTTCAGCTCTATGCCATGAATGTCACTATTTGCAGTCCAAGAAAAACAGGAACAGTTTAGACTGATTGCAACTGCTTTTAGTGTTTGTACTACATTTTTTTTATAGAACTGTCAATATGATCATTTACGAGAAACCAAACCTGGTAACTGGATTTCCCTGCAGCTTTGCTCAGTCCCTTGTGAAGTCTAAGTTGATTCTGTGAAGGTCTGTGATCTAAAAGTATACCATAGAAAATACTAATCTTATTCTAATGCGCTTTTTGGCAAAACAATCGTGTTGTCACTTGTGTCCTGTACATAACTTATGGACAGAGGAAACGGATGTTTAGTTGTGGGAATTGTATTGTATGCAAATGCACTTGCTGTAAAAATAGTTGATGAGAAAATATTCTCTCACTTCATAGAAAAGCAGCAAGGTCACTGGAGCTATTTCAGAGCAGTTCGGAGCCCTGTGTCGTTCTGCTTGTGTGTAAGCTGGCAATGCAGTTCTTTAACTGAAAATTGGTTTTTCGCATTGGAATATAGGTGACAAAGCTGCATGCTGCCATCGCTGAAGCAGGGCTCTGCTAGCAGCCTTAATTCTTAATTTGAGCTTGTGCTCGCAAGCGGTTGGAAAATTGCAATTGAAAGGCAAGTTTCTAATCCTGGAAAACTAGTAATATAAATCATGTTTGCTGTTAAGTGTTTGAGCATTAGCGTGTTAACAACCAGTATGGTCTTATGCAGAAAGACCGTGTTAAAAAAAACTTATGTTTTCTAGGTCTGTTAGATTTACATTAAAATGATATGAAATCCAATTCTTAAAATAAGTATTCTTTTCAAAATATAGAGACGTTTATTAAAAATTAATGCTTCCTTGGCGATGGGATTGAGGGGTTGTACTGTTCCCACCAGGTTCTGACCTGGTGGTGGTGGCTGTAGCTAGTGGATGGACCTGGTGCTTACCATAGGGGAAGCTGGGCTTTGCCACGTTTTTTTCAATAGTGCATTTTCTTGTCTGCATTTAGTGACCTAAAAATGGAAGGACAGAAGCAGCGACATCCTTCTGGGGGAGTTTCAGTCTCCACTGAGATGGTTCTTGGACTGGAAGGAGTAGAGCTGGGTGCTGATGGCAAGGTAAGGATTTTTTTGGGTGGGCATTTGTGGGGTTTTGGTTTGGTTTTGGGTTGGTTTTTTTTTTTTCTCTTGATCTGTAATGCCCATGACCAAACCACTGACTGGAGCTGGGGACGGCGGGTGGGTCAGCTGCCTGCTTTCACCCCGGGACCCTTTTATGCCGGGGCAAATCACTTTCTAGATGGCAAAGCACTGCATAAATTGAGAGCAGTGGAAGTTTGTTTCAGTCCTTAAAATTTGAAACATTTGGCTTGTGATAAAGCTGCTTCTGAGGAGCCTGTTGAAGCCCGTGATCGCTTCTGCCTTCGTTTGTGAAGAATTAATTTGACTCTGGTATCTCAGGCAACATGCAAGTCAACGTTTTGACAGAAATATGGATGAAATGTATACCTCTTTAGTTAAATTTATAAACTGCCAGAATTTTACTGATGTGATTCTCCCCTTTCCTTTGCCATGCCACCAAATCTTCTACAGCATTTCCATGCTGAAGTCATAGAAGCAAGGCATTCCTCAGCAAACTTTTCCCTTTCTTCCTGTCCCACAATTTCAAGGTCCCCACTCCCAAATACAAACTCCAGGGTACTCTCTGAGTTGGAAAATCCCAGGTGTCTGGAAATAAGCTTTTCCATAAATTTTCCCCTATAACTACTACAATTTGTCCTTCTTTAAGGTTGTGTCCTATGCAAAATTCTTGTATCCGACCAATGCCCTGGTTGTTCGCAAAGCCGACAGCCACAGTGCTGTTCCCTCATGTCGAGCCGGTGCTTCACGGAGTCTTCCTGGGTCAAGATACAAACCTGTGACAGCAAAAACGATACCAGCAGGCACAGACATGGGTAAGGACAGCCGTCAGCTTTGTCACCACTTGTGCGCACAGCAGAAAAACATGAATATGTGTCTGAAACAATTGCGGGGGGTAAAGTGCATTATTAAGAAGGATGTGCTGCAGCTGGAAGGGGACAGTGTTTAGTACAGTCTAGCAAAGAAGGCTTGTTAGTGCAGTATAAATGATGAGCCTTAAACTGGGGCTTACACACATTCCTTGTGTCCTCTGTATATCTGGGCTTCTTCTGTTTATGCAATTCAAGGACTGCAAAGCTATTTCCTTGGAACTGTGAAGTTTTATGTTACTCGGCAAGAAACATCTGGTGTATGTAGGTACATGTGGTCCCCTTGCCTTCTAAGTCAGTAACAATGCATAAGCTGAGGAATTTGTGACAAGAATCCCTTCTCTTGTGTAAAAGAGCAAACCAGACAGCTCTGCTGTCTGCTAGAATATAGGCAAAAGAATTCAGTCTTGTGCGGTTGTGTTCTGTGTGTATTTGTGGATGACAAACAGTTTGCACTAAGCCTGAAATGGTGTGTCGGGCACGTGCTGGAGAAGGAGCTTGTGTGGCTTTTTCTAATAATTCTAATATCTGGCTGGTGCGTTCATGGAATGCAAACTGGTGACTGTAGCTGCAGTTTGCCTGTGCTGTGGGGTCTGCTAACACTTTTAATGGTTGCTGTTTGAAAAGTTTTTGTAAAGAGGAAACAGGGAATTTAAAGCTCTGTATCTGGTGACCCGGTGTTGTGCTTTCCTCACTCTGCTCAGGAAGCGAAGCTGGGGAAGCCGCAGAGTACGATCCAAATCTTCTGGATGATCCTCAGTGGCCCTGTGGGAAACATAAACGTGTTCTCATCTTTGCCTCTTACATGGTGAGTGGCTGGCGTACCTGAACAGAGAAGTGAGCGAGTGCCTGGAAGATCCTCCTCTAGTGAACTTGCTCGAGGCAGAAGGCTGCTTCTAGGAAGACGAAGTTGTGGCTTTTTGAGAATTGCTTAGGAAAAATACAAATAGTTGGGTTTCTGGACTCAGCTTGTTGAGGATCAACCTGACATCTATCTCCATGTTGTCATTTGCTTCTTGTAACCATTTGCTTACTAGTTTTTAAAGATTTTGCCTGTGGTTGAGATTCAACCTCAACCTTCAGTCTATTACTCAGGACATTCTAGAAATGTTAAATTGCGAATAATAAAACGGGTTTGCCTTTGCATTAGTGTCTTTGGGAGACTTGTTTGGCTGTCAGTACTGTTCATGAGAAAAATGGTAAATTTTGCCTCTTGTGTTTCAGACTACAGTCATAGAATACGTGAAACCCTCAGACCTTAAAAAGGACATGAATGAAACCTTTAGAGAGAAGTTTCCTCATATCAAGTTAACACTGAGCAAAATTAGGAGGTAAGAAACAAGCATTGAATAATGAGAACATCTACGCTGTGCAAGGCTGCTTTTATCCTCCACTTGTATGGAGCAAGATCTATTAATAGTATATATGATTAAACACTAATCTTTTGTTGCCAGTTGAGCTGACTGTAGGATGACAGCCCTGTACAGGAATGTTTAGGATGCTGAGGAAAGGGTAACAGTTGCTTGTCATAGTTCAGCCTAAAAGGGTTTTGTTTCACCAACTGTGGTGTACTCACACTCATAGCCAATTAATGGTGAAGCAGCGTTAGCCTTGAAATGGCCACTTGTAACTCTGTTGTGGCTGTAGTGCAGTCCCCTCTAAAGGGATTCTCTTTCTGGACCCTTTGGCTATTTTCGCCTTTCAATTACCAGACTTGCTGATGACTGTGGACTCTAACAAGGTTCTAGGATATAGAGAGTGTTAGGTCTGGGGAGTCTTGGTGAAGAAGAGCATTTTGTGAAGGCAGGGCTATGCCACACGGAATTCCTCATCTCCCAGGATATGCATCTGGCCGCGCATCAGCAAGACGCACTGTTGTGCCTTCCAAGAGCTGTAATCTTGCTGGTATTTACACAGTGGTTAATGCAGTCGGGGCCTTCTGAAATAGCCTGCTTAAACACTATTCTGCTGAATCACCAGGGCTATGTGTAACTCTCAACTCTGAGTGGAAGGCTTGCTCAATCTCAGGGTGTTCTGCGAGCATCCTGTATACTCCTCTTTGTAGCTGTTTTGAGTAGTGTGCTTGCACAGATACCTTCTTGGAGGTGTAGCATGGATGGCAGCCATGAGAGGCAGCATCCAGCATAAAGTCTACCTGTCTGCTGAAGTGAAGGGCCAGCCGCTGTGGGAATTGTGTCCTCGAGGTGTGTAGGAGACAGCTCTCTGTGCAACAACTGCTGTGATCCGCACGGCTTTGATGTGGTAGTGTGTAGGTCAGGGTGGTTCCATCTTACAATACGAATCACAAACCAGTTCAGGAGCCCAGAGGGACCCGTACAGCAATAGCCTGTGTGTCTGTGGGGCAGCTAAGCCCCTGGTGTGTGTGGGCAGATGTGGAACTGTTCTTCCACAGCAGATGCTGTCAGTTGGGTTAAAGCAGTTTGTGCATCAGCTCCAGCTTGCTGCCAGCTGGGCTTCTTCAGTCTAGGGTAATACTCATCACAGTTTTCCAACCAGGACTCTCGCCCGTATGCTCTTCTAGAGTTCCTGTGCTGCAGTGTTTCTAGAGCATTTTATAAAAGCTGTCATGTTTGAAAGCCTGTCTTTTTTTTCCTATTCCCAGTTTAAAGAGAGAGATGCGGAACCTGAGTGAAGAGTGCAATCTGGAGCCAGTTACTGTCTCCATGGCTTATGTTTACTTTGAGAAGCTTGTCCTCCAAGGCAAACTCAACAAACAGAACCGCAAACTGTGTGCTGGTGCTTGCGTTCTGCTTGCAGCCAAGATCAGCAGTGATCTCAGGAAACATGAAGTTAAACACCTTATAGATGTAAGTACTACGAGACTGGTTTCAGGTGCTGTCAGAACCTTTTCCCTAGCTCATAGAACAGGACAATGATGAAAGCCGAGACTTTCAGCAGTGCATGCTTGCATTTAAGACCAGCTCTTTCAGTTTTATGCCTCATTAAGGCTCTTCCTTGATGTGTTTGGTTTTTTTAATTCATTAAACTGTGACTGATCCTACAGTGAGGTTATTTTTGCACTTACTGCCTCTCAGGCACATGTATGTCACTGCTGTGTGGCTGTCACAGCTGAGCTGATAAGCTGGTTTCCTTGTCTGATCCCTGGCAACACTTTGGCTTCTGTAGGTGTGGTTCTGGCCATGCATCACCAACTCCTGTTTTAT
This sequence comes from Gorsachius goisagi, assembly GCA_018403395.1. Lineage (NCBI taxonomy): Eukaryota > Metazoa > Chordata > Aves > Pelecaniformes > Ardeidae > Gorsachius > Gorsachius goisagi. The sequence goes on along the minus strand of BOSO01011188.1, from coordinate 20,703 downwards.
GCTGAGTTAATCGTTGGTATCTTGTGCACTAACTGATTCTTTCTCCCCCTCTTTTTTTTTATTGCTATCGTAGAAACTAGAAGAGAGATTCAGATTCAACAGAAGAGATCTCATTGGGTTTGAATTCACTGTCCTTGTAGCTTTGGAACTGGCGCTCTATCTTCCTGAAAACCAAGTTTTACCTCATTACAGACGGCTCACACAACAGTCTTAACCAAAGCTGCGTTCCAGCTGACAGCCAGCGGGGCTGGGGATCGCATCACGGAACGCTGCCGGCGACGTTGCCACTGGCCTTTCTGCGCCACTGCGTGCATCCTGCCATGGCCACAGTGGGTTTCAAAGTCTGCGGTGTGTTATTAAACTGTCGAGGTGTGCGTTACGGACCCGTATGCCGAGTCTGGGGGATGGTACGAGAAGAGTTTGTTGAACTCTTTCTTTTCTTTTGAACATTCAAAGCACAAATGCTCACCGGTCAGCTGTCACGGCTGCTTATTATTCCTTATTTATCTTTTTGGTTTTACTAAAACTGTTCTTCCCTATGAAGAATACTATGGTATTGTTTCTTCATTATTTTTTTTAAGGCTTTATTGTATTCCTTGAAACTAAAGGAAGCATCACTTCCATTCCAGTGCACCATAAAGCTCAGATGTTTCTAAGAATCTTCTTGCATTTTTACATTAATGAAATGCATACTTTATTTTTTTAAAGATGTGCCTAAAACTGGCTGGTCCGGTACCAGTGCTTTTTAAGTTAGTTGTGTTATTTAGTGGGGAATGCTGAATTTGTATTGGTGTTTATTCTTTACCTGCATTGGCCTTGCATACAAGGAAAACAACTGCAGTGTATCTGCACTAAGGATACACAGGGCATCTGTTCTCTACAGTGCTATAGACCTGTAAGTAGCAAGATTGAAATTACTCCGTTCCAATTTAGTTTACTGTTGTTACCCTAAAAATACACATTTTACTTAAAAAGGAAAGATGATTTAAAAATCTGTCATGAAATACCACGTGTTGAACAAGGTAGCTGCAGCAAAGCGATTGCCATCCTAAGTCACGCTTCAGCGGAAGATGAGCGATTTGCTGTCAAATGCACCTTTTGGGGGTTTTAGTGGTTTTGCTGTTCTGTAGTCTGAAACAAGCACTTTTTGGCAGGACTGTGTTATATATGGTCTTACATGCTCTGAGCAAATACTTAAGTCAGTTGAGCGACTGCTGCCAAACGAAGCCCATGACACAAAGCGGGCTCGATATTGAAAATGCGACTTTTTTTACTCTGTTCTTCCAAGCGTTGCATCACTGTGATGGTCCTCGTAAAGCTGGCGTTTGTTGCACAGCTGAGCAGCCACTTCAGGGCTGGTGCCCAGCAGTGCCCTGACGCTTACGTGGAGGTTAAATAACTTCTCTGACCATTGGCTATTCCTTCATTTGTTGGTTTGGTTTTTTTTTAAATGTCCGGGTTGGGAATTAACTCTGATCTGTGGGAACCTTCTGTGATACTGGCTCTTGGGTTTCCTGAAGCAATATTACAATATGAGTAACTGTGTCCACTTGCTTGGCTGTTACTACTGAGACATTTGTAATTGAAGTTTGACTCCTAAATGAAATACTAGACCTCGTGCTGAGGTAAGGGACCTGCTATCTAATATGTAAAGTAATGTAAATTCCCGTTGCTTGTATTAAATGTTGGTTGTAGGCAAAAACAAAGCTGAGTCTTTGCTCTTCAGCTGTGTTTTGTCTGAAGCTAATTTGCCTTCATTAGAATCGCAGCAAACTTTACTGGGGCCCCTTCCTCTTTGAGAAGGGCTTGAAATGTGTTTTCCATATGTAATAATTACAGTGACTATCAAATCTTTTGTAACTGTGTGCAGCGGTACATAGCTTCCAGTTATTTGTGTAAAATTTAATATGCTTATGACTTCTCTCTAACACAGAAGGACTTTCCAGCCTCCATAAGTGAGACGGTAGGCAGTTACAGTCGAGGATACACTTGCCAGTTGCCTTCCAGAAGGGTGAAATTGCCCGCTAGTTAAATGTTCTACTGAATGTAACTGCCCCTGCATGCCCAAAACAGTGATGTACTGAATGCCTGGTGTATAACGAGCCTTAAATCAGCAAACAGCAGTGGAGACAACTGAAGGAGTCTACTACATCCCAAAGTCATTAGGGGAAAGAGGTAAACTGAGCGAAGAAATGGCTCGCATGGTGTCTCTGGGAATCAGAAAACACTTTGGTTGCCATGAACAAAGCCAGAAAGCGGCTTTCTCTGGGAACCTCTTTCTGGCTAGTGTGTAAAGAGTTTTCTGTCACGAAATTAACTTTCCTTTCTCGCTATCTAAGGAAGAAAAACTGCGCTTTGGTTCGCACCACTCTGTGGTCTCTGTTCAGTGGAAGTTTGTGTAGTGGCGGCGGGCATTGGGGCTGGAGTTACACTCCCAGAAGCTGTGGTTTCACGTCCTAGAAAGGCAAGCTTTGACATTCCCTTTTGGAAGAGCAAATGCAGATGATAAGGCGTGTTAAGATACAGAATGCTGGATGTTGCCTTGGGCACCCGCAGGGTTCTTGAGCTTGCAAGTGGGTTTGGAGCACAGGCCAAAACCACCGCCGCAGTGGAGCAAAGGCGCCCGTGCCTCTGGTAGAGTGCGGCTTTGGGGCCAGCGCTGTCCCCAGGCATAGTCTGCGGTTTGTCCGTCGGTACCTCCATTGCGGTGCCTGCGCAGGAGCGGATACCATCACCTCTCTGTGTGGGTGTCGATTTTCTTTTTTTTTTTTTTCTACGAGAGTGTAGCTTGCCATCCTGTATGGGGAATATTCATTTTCTCACCTAAAAGCTGCCACCGTGTGGCAAAGGACCATTACTGCGTCACCAAATAATGAACGTAAAGTGGGGCCCAAACTCTGCCAGTTCTTTGTTTTTCACATATGCCCAGTTCCTCTTGGGGTGCAGAGGAAGGCTGGCCGGGGCTGAGGGCCAGGATGGCGCCGATGGCTTGACCCAGCGCACCGAGCTCGCGCTACGACGCTCTATGTCGTCATGTGAACAATCTGCTTGTGGCTTTGTCTTGCTCCATTGTTTAACTGTCTCAGTTGTAGCCAGTTCTGGTTTTGGTTTGGTTTTTTTTTTCTCTCCCCCCCCCCCCCCCCCCCAAATGAACTTGTGAAATTAAAATGCTGTGAAATAAAAAAAAAAACTGTTTTGATACGTGTTTCGTAAGCAAACGTCATGTCTCGGGATGGTCTCTGGGTGGCGGTGAGGGGGGGGGGCTCCTGTCAGGGCCCTCGGCCTCGTGCGGTCGTGACCCCTCGCTCAACGAATGGCGGCCTGCGGGGGGGCTGAGGGGGGAATAGGATGATGACGTTTAAGGACCGCGCGCCTGCGCTGGTGATGCCGTGCCACCACATCGGAAGCACTCGCCTCCATCTGACGTATTTCCGCTTCCGGTGCCGCCCCGCCTTTTCCGCCGCGGCTCACGCGAGGTAGGAGCGGGGTGGCCTCGCTGCTCCGGCGGCAGCGCCCGGGGGGGAGCCGGGGGGCCCGGGGAGGGGGCGCGGGAAGCTCCTGACTGGGCCCGCGGCTGCTGGGAGGCCGGTGGCGGGCGGGCGGCGTGGCCGGGCCGGGCCCGCTCCCCGCGGGGCGGGCTGTAGGGAGCGGGGGTGGCGCTGGCCTGGCGGGGAAGGCCCGTGAGCCCCGGCCTGGCTCCTTGCAGGTGTCAGCGCTTGGTGCCCGCGCCTCGGCGGCAGCCCGAACGAGATGCAGAACGACGCCGGGGAGTTCGTGGACCTCTACGTCCCTCGGAAATGGTGAGGAGCGGGGCCCTTGGGGAGGGCGCGTACCCCGAGGAGCGGGGCCCTGGCTGCGAACAAAAAAAAAAGTCGCTAAAAAATAAACCATTTGTATGCCTGCTATTAGGTTTAAGTCAAATGTTTTTCACAATCTGTGATTTCTGAGGGTTTGCAATCTGAGTGTCTTTTATGGCTCCCAACGAAAAAGGCATAGAAAGGGCGTTCTTGTGAAATGCCTCGATTGCTGCATTTTTTGTGCTTTAGAAAAGAAAAACTTGATCTTCTGTGTGTTTTGAAGGCCCGTGCTGCTGTGTGCAGTGTGTGGGGGTGGACTGAGCATAGAAAAACCAAAGGAAAGGGATAGTTGGCAACTTAGTGTGATGCTACCAAGTGAAACTCTTCTTTGAATGTACTGAAAACTGCATTTTAATTTTCTGAACAGTGAAAGCTTAAACTGTGGCTGATTAAACTTTTTGTGGAGCTTTAATTTGCACGTTGATTTGGCTTTGGAGTTGTTTTCTTTTCAATGTCACTGTCCATTTCATTTTACTTAAATATATATTATTTTATACCTTAGCTCTGCTAGCAATCGAATAATTGGTGCTAAGGATCATGCTTCTATTCAGATAAACATTTCCGAGGTAAGTTTCTTAACCAAAGTATGTGATGAAACCTACACCTTTCAACTATTGGTAAAAGTTAAGAAATAGAACAGCTTCACATCTCCAAATAATTCACTAGAGACCCTGTAAGCATAGAGCTCGAGGGCTTTCAAACATACGAGTATATTACCATATCACCCCTGGTTATTTTTCAGCTTATAGGAAAATACTCATTAGAGGGAACTTCATAAAGCTCTGTGTAGTCTGTTCCAGTGCAATTTCCTAACCTTAGATATTTAGAGTTACAAATTAGGGAATTCCTTGTCCTGAAGGAAAGAAGGAGAAGAAATGCTTGTTTCTAGGAGATTCTTATGCCTTCTACCTTCACCTGTCAGTAAGAAAGTACTGAAAGTACTGTTCTTCAGACTGTCCTTGTGTACCCTGTTTTTTAATTTTTTCATTCTTGTTCATAATCATTTTGCTTTTTTCTCTAGCTTGTCCAAACTTCAAGACAGACACAAGTTTCCAGAGCAGAACTCTTATTTCTATTCTACTTTGCTTAACTACAGTGCTGTCTTCCTTGTTTTGTTTGAATCATTTCTGTTAATACTTGACACTGCTACTCTGGATTGGTGGCAAACGAGGTTGCTCATGCGTTTTGTGTGCAGCATTATAATTTCATTAACTCGGTGCTTGAGGTATTATGTGCTTAGAACTTTTCCTGAGCCATGCTGGTTATTTGTATTGACTTGGTATTGTACATTTAATTTTCTTTCTGTAATACAAGGAATTTTTTCTTGTCTAAGTTTAATTTCATCTTCTCAAGGTAGCGTTATTGCCAGTTCCTCTAAGCCAAACATATGCTCAGAAAACTACAGTAGACCTCGACTCCTGCAGGATCCCAATTAATGCACATGGGCTCCAGTTAATTTAAACTCCTTTTAGCATGCTTTTTTTCCCCCTCCCATTTGTTTATTGCTATTCACCTTGCAGGAATTCTGTGGGCACAATGTTCCTACAGTTTATGAGCTATATAGCTTGATTTATTTCTTCTTGAATGGGAGACCACAAGACTACATTCCTATATTTTTAAACAACCTAGTCTCTTGTTATCTGTCTGACTTAAGAAATCATTTTAAAAACCGCTGTTTGTGTTTCCTGTAAATGTTAAGGCAAATACTTTTCTTGTTAGCTGTGTTTCGTTCCTTCAGTGATCCCTCCTTGCTTTCAAAGGATCAGAGATTAGCAGAACTCAAAAACAAACTCACATGGTATTACAGGGCTTACTACACTGTTAATTTCATGATTTATATTGTTCAGGTTTTTTTTCCTGTTAAATTTCTCAGCAACTGGCGGGAGCAAGACAATTTGTGTGTCTCAATTACCCGTGTAACAAGACCATCCCCTTCCCCCCTTCACTTCAATTTTCCATAACACTGACCTTAATTAAAAGAAACATGAAGAAATAACAAAGGCAGTAAAACCCTCGAGTAAACTTTACATTGAACTTCTGCATTTTTCTGAGAACTCAAGCATTTTCTTCTAGCTACCATTTTGTATCATGTTCTTCTTATGCTGTGTGATCCATTAAATTTTATAGCTGCACTGTGTAATTGACTATAAATTTGCTGTGAAACGATATTCTAAAGTTGTCTTTCTAACTTCAGTATTTGCCTTGGGTTTTTGTCGTTTGTAGAAAAATATTTGCAAAATGTATTGAGTAGTTTTTCTCTTAGAGTGCTTGGCAAGTGTGATGTAAGAGCGTAAAATTTTATGAGAATCTGTGTGGAGTAACTTGATTGTAATTGCAGGTTGACAAGGTAACAGGGAGAGTAAATGGCCAGTTCAAAACATATGCCATTTGTGGAGCAATTCGTAGAATGGTAAGTATTTTCTTGAGCTACAAAATGATTTTGCTTCTTTTTATATTGATTAGCAATTTTTTAGATTTATATTTCGCCCTGTAAACACAATGTGCCTGCAGCTCATCCTAGAGGAAGAGCTTTTGTGGGGATAATGAAGACACAGTGAAGATGTGAACAAATTCACTTGCAAGAATCAGTTTCTTCTGGTTTTTTCCTCAATCCTTTGGTTTGTAGAATTATGTACATTTGTATTTCTTTTTTTTTTTAAATCACCAAAGGATGCAAGTGGATTTTTTTTTTTCCTTTTATGAATGTACCAAGCTACTAATATCTGGCTTTTAAATGCTGTTTATGATTATTAGAGATGATACTACCATGACTTAAATTTGTTAAACGTGGTGTGAAGCTTCCTAGAGTACATCAGAAATCTGCTTACCCAGGAATATATCTTGTTAATGCAAGAGTGTATTTTATCAACTTAAAACCATTTCTTACTCTAAAGGATGTCAAATAACTTAATAGCTTGTTTTGAACACGCTAATCTGTGCATATAAAATGCAGTGATCTTGGAAGTTGTTGTGCATTCCCTTACCAGCATTAAATGCTGCAGCTGCCTCTCTTTTTAATGCATATCAGCAATTATTTGGTCACTTCAGAATCATCTTTCTATTTTTTTAAAGGGTGAATCGGACGACTCCATTCTGCGTCTGGCAAAAAATGATGGAATTGTTTCCAAGTACGTATGTTTATCTTATGCTCTAACTCTTGCAGGGGTAATTTCTATGGCCAAATCCAACTTTTAGGATGAAAATGTATATGCTATATTTATAGGATAATTATACAGCTGGTCAAAAATATTTACTTGAGCTGTTGAAGCAAACTGGTTCGTAACGACATTTGTTTCATTTTCTTCTAGGAACTTCTAACTGAAGAAACTCTGGTGTGGAACATCTGATGTAAAATAAACAGTTCAAACCTATATCGTGCTGTGTCTTTTGTTCAAGCCATAAACATTGGTGGATTTATTATAGCTAGTCTTAAAAGAGTCAGCAATGTGTGACTTCAAAAGCAGATTGGGATTATGAGTTCTTAAAACAAGTCAGCTTGTAAGGCAGTGCCAGAGTTGCAAATCACGAATTTCCATTTCACTCTTTGCTTCACTACCATCTTTCTTTTCCAGATTTAATGAGTTTTGCGATTGTAGCTCGACTCCTTTTTTCATCTGTAATTGGAACATTTTGCAAGGTAGCAGTCTAATTCAGCTTGCTGTTTTTTCACTGGAAAAACTAAGGGGGTCCTTTTGGTTATGATATCAAAGTTCAGTGGTTTTTCTGCTGACAGAGGCTAACAATATTTATTCTGCCATTGACACATGCATTAAGTCAATTACTAAAACTGAAATTCATGGAAAACTGTCTTAGGAGAAATATTTCTTGGCTTGTTAGCAGATTGATTGCCATGTGAGAGAGACCCGAGATTTTTTAGTCTTGAGGTTTTTTTCCTCTTATGTAACACCTCGACGCTGAAAAGCAGGGAAATTGAGGAGAAATAATTCTGAATATTTGGCAATGTTTTAATAAATCACTTAATACTCCTTTAAGGGCTGGATAGAATTTCTGCCTGCTGATGTGTTATTTTTCTAGCTCTCTTACTAGTGGAATCGAGGGAGGATGCAAGCAGTTTGAACGATACTACATCTGCTGACATCATGTCTCTTATCGGCCAGTTCCCTGTCTCTGGCTAATTTCCATCGCTTCGTGCTTCTGATGTACCACACACAAGTTTTTATAATGTAATTTGAAAGAGTTGCTTCAAGGTTTCACTGGTTGTACTTCAGGTGTTCAGTTTTGATTTCAACTGGTTGGTTTTCTGATAATATAAAGCTTTTGAAGTGGTTACTGTGAAAGAAAAATAAGATTTGTTGTCTCACTGATACTCAAACCACAAGCTTTGCTGAGTTGCTGTCCAGCATTAACTGCAGATACTGCACTAGAAGTAAGGCTGGTTATCCTGCAGGGCTGAGATCACAGATGTGCTGTCAAACGCAAGTGTTTAAAAGACCTACAGTCATCCTGCCCGTGCAGGGTTGTATTCTGACACCTCTGAACTCACTACTGCTTTGTGTGCCGAAAAACGCTAGGATTTGTTGTTTTCCTTTGACCAGCTTGTCACATTTGGCTTTGGCATTGCATTTGGGACATGCTATGCTTGAGGTGCTGCAGCCGTGCTAATGAATGTTTGGGATCTCGTGTGGAATTCTAGCAGGCCGCGGTGCTTTCAGCAGTATTACGACTTTATGTCTTAACAGCGATAAGCGCTGTGTTACATTGCAAAAGCTCTCCACAATCTTTATTTTCCTGCAGTAAGTGCCAAGCTAGAAGCAAGTTCTGGCACTACTGTACAGGTATCAGAAAGGGGAAAGGTGTTCAGGGAAGGGAAGATACTTTAATGTCTTACAGTGTCTAGTTAAAGTCATTGGCACCTCTATCAGGAAAAGAGATTTCTGATTTACTTGGACTATAATTCCACAAGGACTTGGTGTCTTTTTGAGGGGTGTAATGCTCTGCAGATTCTTGTTTTGCAGGAGGGGTACAAGCAAAGGCTATATCCCTTCTTCCAGGCACTGCTTTTGTGTTGTAGACTTGCACGCAGCGGGTTTATTTGTCAGTTGGTGCTTATCACTTACTTAAATAGATGACATCCTGTGGTTTTGGTACTTTTAAAATACGCCAGTGTGATATGCCCA